>PVIU01030205.1:0-16416 GCA_004026605.1 Ondatra zibethicus | reverse complement strand
TAGAAAGGGGAAGAGATTTAAAAAGAGAAAAATAGAATTAATGACTCATGATAATTCTAGTCTTTTACCATTATCTACTCGTGTTTCTCAAGCCTTATGCCCAGAAGTGTAGCCACAGTGCATGTACCTGGAATTTCTAGCAAGGACTCATCTTTTTCAACCCTCTCCTACCATCATCACACTTTTTCATTTTATTCTTTTCTTTCATTCTACCAGTTCATGAAACTGGCCACGATGCTACTCAATACATTTGTTTGAAGTATCCCAACTAGATCAAACACCTCATGATCCATATCACTTTTATTTAGTGCTTTAGTATTTGCCTTAAACCAAAAAATGAAGCAAGTAACAAACTTTGCTAGCAGACCATATGCAGATCTGACTGGTACCTTACCTCCTGAAAAACCACTCTCTTACACCACCTCTCCTAACTAAATGCACTTGGGTTTATACATTAGCATGTTTGTCAACCTGTGTCTTACCAAGGTATGCCTTCTTATTTCTGCTAATTACCCTAATAGGAGCTCACCAACTCCTATTAGGAGCTGGACTGGGAAGAAACAATCATGGGACCAAACTAGTCCCTCTGAATGTGCATGGCAGTTGTATGGCTGGGGCAGAATGAAGTGCCACTAGCAGTGGCACTGGGATTTATCTCTACCGCATGTACTGGCTTTTTGGGATCCTGTTCTCTTTGGATGTATACATTGCTCAGCCGAGATATAGTAGGGAGGGCTTGGACCTTCCACAAAGCAAAGTGCCTTACCCTCTCTTAGGATCAAAGGGATCAAAATTCCCTCTTGTGCTGGGAGGGTGTGTGGAGGGAATGGGAGGAGGGGTGAATGGAAATTTAGATTGGTATTTTTAAAAGAAAAATAATAAAATAGTTGATATTTATATGTTATTGGCTCTAGATGAAAATGGCCTAGTGGCAGATAATTTCCAGGGGTAGAAGTTACTGAGGCAAAAAGACAATTACCTAGCAAAAATAGTCTTGATTTACATAGATCATGAATATGTATAAACAAGAGCAAGGGTGACCTGAGTTTTGACTGGTTCCAGACAGTTACTGCTTTGAAGAGAGCTTTACCTATTTTGTTGAAAAACATGATCATGACAGCTTCAAAGTTTGTTACATAATGGGGCTGAAATAGAAATTTGACAGTGCATTTTTATAGTCTAAAGTTTACATTATCTTATTTACTTTTAAATTATTTCTTTTAGATAATAATATAATTAGATCATTTTCTTATTCTCTTTTCTTCATCAATAGTTGTCAACACACCGTCCTTACCCTCTTTCAAATTCATAGCCTCTTTTCATTTGTTTTTATTATGAAAGGCATAGTTGTGGAGCCATGTTCCAAATGAACATCTATAACATGATTCCTGCACCTAAGGACCAAAGATCTGCTGAACTGGGGCCAGAAAGATGGTAAGAGCTAGTGATCAAAGAGTTTGGTGTTGAGATTGTGCCTTCTAAGACTGTCAGGTCTCACCAACATGACTACCTAAACATTAGATGAACAAAGACAACAGTAGCAGGCATGCCATTGTGTATAGGTGGGAATCTCATGAAGTCTCAACTTTACACAAGAACTGTTGAAAGTTTTGGTCTTTTAATTCTCTGTCAACTTTTGAGGTCCTTGTTTATATATCTGTATTTTGAACAGAATGCACTGTAAATTTTGACTGGAGTGTGATTATTATTCAGTATATAGTTGTAAACTATCTTGCTTATATTTAAGAATTATTTAATGTTTGATGCCACCCTAGGACCCAAGAGAGCAACCAACCAAGGAAAAAATGAGGCAAGCATTATGGTTCAGCTTTTAAAGTCATAGGATACATAGCTTGACAAATTTTCTTCTGATTTTTTATTTTGACTCATGTAGCAGAAGATAATTGCCTTATAAAAGATGTCTATTGACTTCCACAAGTGTGTGTTGACATAGGTATTCCAACTCACATACACATACAAGTAAATGAATGTAATAAAAAGTAATGTAAAAACCACAATTTCATTATATTTTAAATTCAAAATAAAATAAAATATAAACTATGCATTCTGACATTTTCCTTAATAATTTAAGATACTTATAAGAAATTCATTGGTTTATCAAACATCATGACCAAATACTTAATAATTAGCATTTAGCAGCATATGAAAATATGTAATTTCTTTTTATTTATTTTCAAATTTACAAATAATATTATTATCTTCTCTGACACGATACTTTAATACCTTGTAACTGTAATTACTATACTAACGTGTTCTCTATAAGCTTATGTCAAACTAGCTCAGTGTTCTTTACCCATTTTTTAAACATGATGTTTTAAAATCAACTCATTCTATATAGCTATTAATTATATTATCCATTTGGTTACTTATAATAAACTATTTTGCAAAACTTTGTTATATAAAGATTCTCTAATTCTCACCAGGTTAGAAATATTCTTTAGTGGAAGCAATTATTTTGAAGAAAAATGTTTTTGTAAAGGAATTTAATAAAACTTGGAGTTCTTATGAGCATTGCTTTTAAACTTAAGATTTATTTTAGAAAAAGTTTTGAGGATTAGTATTCAATTTCCAGAGGTGCACAAAAGTGTTTCTTGTAATCTATTTTAAAATACATATATGAACAACTGCTCAAATTTATATTGATATCCATGGTCAGTTTGCTATATAGGAAAATTGGAACAAATCTCACTCAATATTGCTGATTTTATTTCCAATTTCGATTCATTAATAAAAAAATGTGTCCATAGAATCTGAAAACAGTGTAATTTTAGACATATCTATGGGAGAAAAATCCTTTAGGATTAACCCAATTTTCTTAATAATAAACTCTCAGTTCTAGATGATTCCATACATAAAGGTGAAAAAAATCTCTGGGGTGAAATTTTCCTCAAGAGCCTTATGTATAATTCAGGGTGAAATTGCCACCTGTCTGAATTTGAAGACTTAGCTGGATAATATCTAACTGGAGAGCATATCCAAATCTTTCCTTTGCCTAGAGTTGACATTCACATGTATTAGGAGAATCATACTCTTGAGAGATGGGTAGAGACTGAATAACTCATGTTCTCCTCTAATGTTTAGTTTCAACCTCTTTCTCCCTTGTAAGTATCTTTCCTAAAACCAGTACCACAAAACTCTTAAAACAACTTTTCTTCATGTATGTAGAAATTGCAAAAGAAAACAAAAGATAGACAGGTCTATCTTTCCTTTCTTATTGTTATTAATTTAGAGAAATACTAGGTAAAGATAGAGAGTGATCTCTTCCAATCAATGGCCACATTTGACATTCATTTTACACCTTGTAAGCTCTTTCTATTCTTAGGCAATTTTCATACATTTTTATAGGTAACAAATCTTTGTTTCTATGTTATGTCAGAAATGCTGTGTATGTTTTTCAGTTGAAATTAACTTCTCTATACACACACACTTATCCACATATATACTACTTTCTGTGCAGTTATTGTACCAAATGTTTGTATTTTTTGATAAGTGTATAACAGATACCCAACTCTATTTAAAACAAAATGTACTACCTCAAAATTATTAACTTTGTCTTGAGAATGCAGGTCCTCTTCATGGATGTGTACAAGTGGTCTTCCCCAGTGACAGGAGCCTGGGATTTAGCTTCTTTTCTCTTTCTGGAATCCATCGTCATCACTAAATTTTTTTTTTATGGTAGAAGAGATAGTCAATGAAATGTCACATTTTTTTGTGATGCACACATTCAGGTTCAGAAATGTTTCTTAATCTTACCTTTAAAAGCCCTAGGAAAAACTGATCCTCTCATCCTGGCTCAGGTAACTTTCTGTTGGACAATACAGTAATGAGTGGCAGGCTTGCGAAATTGCAAGATTTTGATTTAAACAGATAGATTGTAAGAAAAAGTGAGTAGTTATTGCTTTAATAGTTTGGAGTCAATGGGTATCCAAAAGATACTTGCCATAGTTTGAATAGTTATACTTTCATCAAAATATTTTCATTTGAAATTTAATTTCCAGTGTGACAGGGGTCACCGAGGAGGCCTTTAGAAATTGGTCATGAAAATGTGGCTCAAGTGAATGAGATTAACAATTTGATGTACAAGGCTTTTCTCTGTAGTTGACTTCTCTCCTTTCTGTCCCACCACCCCATGTAATTATTCAGTAATAAAGTGCCATCTTGTTAGGCAATAACGGACCATAGTGTTTGATTGATATTTATTTCTCAGTCTCTAGAATTCAGAAGAATGCATTTATCTTATTTATAAATTGCCTACTCCATTTTACTTTGTTCTAGCAGCATAAACAGACTAAAATAGCTGTCATGACTTATCTCAACTGTCAATTTGAATGACTTGAGAAATGCAGGGATTAGTAAAACACACATGTATCTGCTTCATTCTCTGCAGGTATAAATTTATATAGGGAACAGAAAATGGGGAGTTTGAACCACCATGCATGTGGTCAGCACTACCTATAATAGGCTGAGGATCCAGACAGAATAAATCAGGAGGAGAGACAGGCCAAGGAAGGGATAAAGGTTTGAATTTGCTTCTCCTGTATTCTGTGTGATTTGAGGTAAGAAATTTTTTTCACCCATTGCTGTCCGCAAAAGTACTTATGCCATGTCACAAACCCAAGGCACTGAAAATAGCTGACTATGAACTTGAACCAAGACAAACCTTTCTTCAAGCAAACTATTTCAGTTTTTTCAGAAAGAGCTGTTTTATACATATTATTCATCTAACCCTTATGTGCTTAACTGTGTGTAACAGATGAGAAACTAGGTGTGACACAATATTAAGCAAAGAACCAGAGGTAAGCAGCTGAGGTTTTATTTGGATGGCTGCTTTGGAAAGCCCTGTTTTTATTTGCTACATAAATATCTATAAGAAAAATAATTTAAATTTCTGACTAAAATTCTATAAAAGAAGAGTTTTCTAAACACTGAATCTAATATAAGAATTAATATGTTCTTCTGTTACTTAAATAAAATAGAACATTAATATAAAGAAATAATCAAAGCAAAAAATGTGAAATGCAATGTAAAATCCAGACGCCACCTCAAAAACAAAACAGCAGTTGAAAACCTCTTTCCATGAGCTACACTGAAGAACAGGTTACATAGAATTACCTTCCTTTACAGGCAGGATTTATCAGGAATGATTGTTACTGGTGATAGAGTTTTGAAGTGGTCCCTGAGAGAAATGAAGAGGAATTCCTCTATCAAATCGCTTTTTATCTCATTTTCTGCTGGCTAAGGTGCACTCCATGGAAAATAGACTTACCCTCACATGCAATTTCCACTGGATAGTCACTTAGGTGATTGTCCATGTTCTTATACAACACAGACGTTATTACTGCTTTTTTTTTTCTCAAGTTTGGACACGGCAATTGTATCTAGAAATAAAGAAAAAAAAAAGCCTAGCTGGTTGCTTATGATCTGCTGATTCCAAACAAATGATTTGCCAGGTTGTTGTGAAAGCACCATCTATGCAGTAGACCGTACACAGAAAGGAATGCAGTGGAAGGAAGCATTAGAGTTGCATGACACTTGTCTATGCAATCTACTTCTCAAAATGCTAAACTGGGCTCATGCCCTCCTGTTAGAGATCATTGCATTTATGATGTTCAGTCTTTCTTCTTAAAAAAAGTAAGAATAAAGATGTCATTACTACTTCCCTCAAAAGATAACTTCAAAAAAGATTATTTTCTTGAAAACACTAGCAAAACATTTAGTCAAACAACATAGAGTTTCTGTGGACACATCTGATCCTGCAACTTTAATAAACAGAATCTTCCTTTTACTCTATTTATGTTAATTTCCTTCTCATATATTGCTAATATTTTAGGTGACCTAGTTTATTCTTCCGATGTCTTTATTCTTAATTGTTAAACTGCTTTTAGTTTATAGTTATGGTGATCTTGACCAGAAAGATGCAAAAACAAAGAAAAAAACCAGTGATTTTTTTCCCAAATGTTATCTGTATTTATTCATGTCCTTTCATTTAATGCTAAAAATCTATTATTCAATTTAATGATGTTAATGCTTTTTTATGTGTTGTCTACAGTATGAGGACCTCAAAGTGACCAATTGGTCAGCCCAGGTTTTATGTCAACAGAAAATTCACTATGTCTCCTGGAGGAATTTTATTTTCCTTGAAACCGAGGAAATTATTATCATGCAGAAAATTCCAAGATTGCAAAAAAAAAGCAAAAATTTGCTCCAGTGAGTGAATAATGTGATAATAATGGTATGAGGGTTGGATTATATATTTATTGGCTAAGTCAACATAATGTTATACTACAAGTTCTGGTACAAGGAATTATATACCAAGTCACCAAAATTATTTTTTCACTGTGGCCCACTGGACTGCAGTTCACAAATCTTTCTGTCACTCTAACAAGTAAATAGTTCAAGGTGTGGATGAAAAATGTTCAAATCAATAAACATCATAATCATCAATATGCCATCAAATATTTTTATTGTTAAAATATGTCCCTTAGGCTGAAATAACATATGTTCTACAATATGGACGGTAGTACTAGTAAATGAACTATAACCAAATAAGGAAAATCTGTATGTGGAAATTTTATCAGGTTCTAGAAGGGTAAATTGATAAACCTCAAAACAGAGTTTGAACATGATTGTGTTGCAGTATGTTAACACAGTACTGATACTTTATCTTATGTTCAGTTCATTATTTTATGTTGAGTACTGATGTCTTCTGTTGATACTCAGTACACTAAAATTAAATCATTTTATGAAACAGTTCATAGTTTCCACTTCACATCACACAGATTCTGTTCATGATGCTTAATAAGCACTGAAGTGCTGAGAGAGGCAATTTGTCTGATATATTTAGAACTTATTGCATCTTTCACTTGCTTTTCTCATAACCTGCTCTTGATTCTATACCCTTGGTAGCCTATCCTAGGCATCATTTTATTTTTTTTAACTTTTATATTGTATGCTTCCTAAGAATTTGAAAATCAGCAAAAAAATCACTACTGCCTAAGAATCGGTTGATGGTATACTTTAGATATATCCTTCCATATTATTCAGTATATTTTAGCATATTCTTTCCTGTTTCCCAACTCTCCCATAGTCTTCCCTTTCCATACTCATCCAATTTCATGTTATCTGCCTTGCTCTCTCAAAGAAAGAAAAAGCCATTAAAAATGGAGTCTTATTTGAGTTTGGAAGTTACTCAAGCATGAACAGGGTACTGTGTATATCTAATATTTAATGAAAAATTCCAGAAATAAATCTCACAAGTTTTAAACTGAATGCTTATCTAAACATTTTGATAAACTCAACCTCATTCTTTCTCTATGTACTGAACAAGACTTAGCTGTACCAATTCATGTGTGCCAAGCAAGGTACTTCCTGTTATTCACTTAAGAATCATTTCAATTAGAGACCCACTCTCACATTAGTGTAAATGTGATGTTAAAAGTAACACATATTTTATATAAAAATGATTTCAAAAACTGTAAAATGTTTCCTGTAAGTAAAATTATAAAACTTTCAATTTGAAAAGCAAAATATAAAATCAAACTCACTTGATGAATTTGTTAAGATCTATAGTGAAAATGTATCTTCTACTCATGGAAGTATGAAAAGGCTGAACAATATTTCCTCTACTTCTGCTGCCTTCCTTCAAAATGCAAAAGCTAGGGCTATAAGATGAACAGTTCTTCAAGATGGAGAACACCGTACATTAATTTAATCAAATTACAATACATAGTTACCCTGAAATCAAGGGAGAAACTTTAAATAGTCAGTTACATTCCCAGTGAAAATCAGAGAGAGACTGATATTGCAAGGAAATCCCTGCTTGTTCATCCCAGCTGCCCAGCTAGCTTAGCACCAAAACAAACACACAGAAAGTATATTAATTAAATCACTGCTTGGCCCATTAGCTCTAACTTCTTTTGGCTAATTCTTACATCTTAATTTTAACCCATTTCTATTAATCTGTGTATCATCACATGGCAGTGGCTTACCGGGTAAATTTCCCAGTGTCTGTCTCTAGTGGATACATGGTGTCTTTCTTTCTCTGCTTTCTTCCTCCAGAATTCAGTTCTATCTTCTCCACCTACCTAAATTCTGCCCTATCAGGCTAAGGCAGTTTCTTTATTCATTAACCAATACAAGCAACACACAGAGGGAACTCCCACATCAGACTGAATGCATCCATGCCTACACTCAGCTTTATTTCTCTATTCTTATACAGTGCAAGATGCAAACTCAAGAATTAGTGCTGCCCACATTGAGTTATGTATCTCTACATCAACAAAATCATCAAAATTATTACCCACAGGCATCGACACTGTCCAACTTAATCTAGAAATTTGCTCATTGAGATTATCAGCCCAGCTGTTTCCAGATTGTGTCAAACTGACTATAAAAACAAAATGTGTGTGTGTGTGTGTATGCCACATACATCTATAATATATATATATATACATATATATATATATTAGGATCTGTAGATTTCATATCTGGAATATATAAATTAATGTAAATGTAGAACATAAATAAATTTATAAATTATATAAATTAAATAAATTTTTATATAATTTTATGAGTATTTAAATATGTAGAGAGAGATATTTGGTTATATCCATGGTCTCAGTCAGATCTTTGTCTTAGGATTTCTATTGCTATGATAGAACATGATGTCTGTTATCAATTTGTGGAGGAAAGGGTTTTTTTAATCTTATATTTTATAGTCTATCACCTGAAAGTCATGAAGAATGATTAATAAAAACCCAGAGAGAAATTTGGGTTCAACCTGAAGGTCAGAAAAGCAAAACAGCCAGCCATTGACTCTTACCTCTACCTCAGTCTGAAATGGTGTTTCTTCCTCCAGGAATCTCAGAATGAGACTGTGTCTGAGAGCTGTCTCCTCCCATTTTATAATCCTCTCTAGGGTTGAGATTAAAGGCATGCACCACTGGGATTAAAGGTTATGTACCACCTGGTTTCCATGGCAACTATGTGGTTACTGGAGTTAAAGGTGTGTGTTACCACTCCCTGGTCTGTAAGGCTGACCAGTGGGGCTATTTTACTGTCTGATCTTCAGGCAAGTTTTATTTTTTAAAATACAAATTAAATATTGTCACAAAGTCAGAGCAATAACCCAAGGCAGGAACCTCAAGGAAGGAACAGATGGAGAGGTCCTAAAGAAGTATGTGCTTGTTAACCTGCTTTCTTTTAGTACCATGACTTCCAGTCAAGGGGTGGAGATGGGGGAAAGCAAACAGTGACCTTTGTCCTCTCACACCAATCACTAATCAAGGAATGTAGCATATGCTAATCCACAGTCCAATTGGGCAGGAGTATTTTTTTTTCACTTGAGATTCCCTTTCCCTTGTGACTTGTGTCAAGGTGACATAAAACTAGATAGCACTATCTCAATATTTAATATTTATGCTCAACAGTAAGAACAAACTAGAAACGTGTCCCTAATTATCTTTGGTACATCCAAATTTATTGATCTACTATGCTATATGACATATGACTCAGAGAACTTTGCACTGCAAGCCCCTTTCTCTGGACTTCATCACCTTATCCAGCCTCCCCTGTAACCCAAAAAGTATCCAAATGCATGTTTCAAACTAGTATATGCTGACTGTAAAAACGAAAGACAGTCAAATATTGCTCTGCCTTTTAAATTGATATATGGTTGAAATAAACATTTCATTTTTATTAAAGTGACTATCCTAGATACCCAAGTTTCTAAATATTTTTTGAGATTACAGTCATCCATTTACAGTGCCCCAAATTCCTATGTATCAAGGTTCTCCCACTATTACCTGACTTTGTTCATATTGAGGTAATTATGTTTATCTTAATTTTGGTGTAGTATCCAGTTTAGTCATTCCAGATTTCCATTATTTCCCAGTGATATTAGGGAATCCATGTCATGTCAGCATCCATTACCAGGAATGTAAGTTTACGTTTCAGAGCCACCAGCACTGTTTGCCAGACATACTGATTTTCTTTTCATCAGTACATTTTCAAGTGACTTTTGTTCTCAGGTTAAGCCTCAGACTCCCAATGGCCCCCTGACAATATTTTTTTTTACCAGAAAATATGTTTGCATCCTTTTGTATATGTTAGCTGAGTTGCTTCGAGTGCAGTGTCTGAGGCTCCACTTATACAAAGTCTTATGTTCTTGTTGCCCAGTAATGACATTCTATATTATTGTCCCAATCAAACATGCATTGGACATTGATGACTGATGTGAACACAGTGAGGGCTGCTGACATTGTCCTCAAATAGAGCACACATATCTCATGAGTGCCAGTTGAAGTAGTGATCACCACGGTGCAGTACAGACTCTCCAGATAAGGAGTTTACACTGAGCTTATCATCAGGAATGACGGGGCAATTCAGTCTTCATAAAGTTTAGCCAGCTCTTTATTCTCACATCTAATCTTTTATTATCATCCACTCAAATTGTATGTGAAACTGGACCTTTTGAATCTTCACGTTTAGTCCAATTTGATTTCTTTTATCATTATCATTAGACTCTGACCTATGATTTTTTAGTTTCTTTGAAACTGTATTGATTGAAGTTTTCTTTTATTTGGCCCTCAAAACACACTTTGACAATTATTCCTCCCACTCCAATTCTGTAAGTATGACAGAAGCTGTACATGTCTTAAATGTCCTTACATGTTTAAGTTCAGCCTCATGGGTTATTTTCTCTCTCCATGTCACCCCACTATCCTATATATCCTCTCAATTTTCTACCCACGTGCAATTGAGTACAATTCAAGCACGTCATAGGAGTTATTAAAAACCCTCTTATTATCAGTAATTGGTTTCTCATTTCTTTCAGTTAAATGTACAATGTAAATTTTAAAAATCTGTCATGAGGATCTATTGTGTAGAAGCTCAACAAAATTGTCTTAATTCAAACACTCCAGGTGAAGGATCTAAGGCAAGATTTAGTCACTCCTACTACATGTGAAACAAATGGAAAATGTGTGACCATGTTAACCACTCCTTTACTCAGGAAAAATACAACAGTTCAGTTGTATTTCCTAATAGTTCAATACTTCTCAGAAGAGGACATGATGCTAGAGATTCTCTGCAAAGGGCAATGGCTGAAAGGAAGGCAATAAATGCAATCTGCTATCCCCAGTCCTATTTTCTCTTAGTCAGAGTTTATTCAAATGTAAAGCATCTTCCGGTCATTTGCAGGCTACTGCACACGGCTATGTCCATGCTTGGGTAGCATCTCATTTTCTCTACCTTGTAGAAGTCGCAGGAAACAGGGACATTCTTTACCTTGTGGAAGTGGCAGGAAACAGGGCCATTCTGGCATCATGTCAGTGGAATTGCCTAATGCACTCAGGATACTGAATTGCTCAGCTTCTTGCAAGGTTTTCTGAACACATTTGCTAGTAAATATAATGTAAGTACAGAGTAAGAGCAAAAGGGAGAATGAGGAATTATCAATGCTTTTTGTCTGAAACACCTACCCATTAAGTGTCATTCTTTTTGTATTGATTTTATTGAGCTATACATTTTTCTTTGCTGCTACCCTCCCTTCACCATCCCTCCCCTTAAACCCTCTGCCATGGTTCCTATGCTCCCAATTTACCCAGAAGATCTTGTGTGTTTCTACTTCCCATGTAGATTAGATCAATGTATGATTCTCTTAGGGTCCTCATTGTTGTCTAGGTTCTCTGGGATTGTGGTTTGTAGGCTGGTTTTCTTTGCTTTATGTTTAAAAATCACTCATGAGTGAGTACAGATGATAACTGTCTTTCTAGACCTGGTTTACTTCGCTCAATATGATGTTCTATAGCTCCATACGTTTGCATGCAAATTTCAAAATGTCATTATTTTTTTCTGCTGTGTAGTATTCCATTGTGTAAATGTATCACATTTTCCTTATCCATTCTTTGGTTGAGGAGCATGTAGGTTGTTTCCAGGTTCTGGCAATGACAAATAAAGCTGCTATGAACATAGTTGAGCACATATCCTTGTGGTATGATTGAGCATCCTTTGGATATATACCCAAAAGTGATATTACTGGGTCTTGAGGAAGGTTGTTTCCTAATTTTCTGAGAAATCACCATACTGATATCCAAAGAGGCTGTACTAGCTTGCACTCCCACCAGCAATGCAGACGTGTTCCCTTTACCCCACAACCTCTCCAGCATAAGTTGTCATCAGTGTTTTGATTTTGGCTATTCTTCACAGATGTAAGATGGAACTCAGATTGTTTTGATTTGCATTTCTCTGATGACTAAGGATGTTGAACATTTCCTTAAGTGTCTTTCAGCCATTTTAGATACCTCTGTTGAGCATTCTCTGTTTAGAACTGTACTCCATTTTTTAAAATTGGATTATTTTCTCTTTTGATGACGAATTTCTTGAGTTCTTTGTATATTTTGGAGATCAGACCTCTGTCTGACGTGGGGTTAGTGAAGATATTTTCCCATTCTGTTGGCTGATGTTTTGTCTTGTTGACCATGTCCTATGCTTTATAGAAGCTTTTCAGTTTCATGAAGTCCCATTTATTAATTGTTTCTCTCAGTGTCTGTGTTACTGGGGTTATACTTAGGAAGTAGTGTCTTGTGTCAATATGTTCAAGTGTACTTACAATTTTCTCTTCTCATCTATGAGGTTCAGTGTGATTGGCTTTATGTTGAGGTCTTTGATACATTTGGACTTGAGTTTTGTGCATGGTGATAGATATGGATCTATTTTCATTTTCCTACATGTTGACATCAGTTATGTCAGCACCATTTGTTAAATATGCATTCTTTTATCCATTTGATATTATTTTGTTTTTTTGTCAAAAATCAGGTGTTCACAGGTGTGTGGATTAATATCTGGATCTTCTATTCAGTTCCATTGGTCCTCCTGTCTTTTTTTATGCCAATACCAGGCTGCATTCAGTACTGTAGCTGTGTAGTAGTGTTTGAAGTTAGGGATTGTGATGCCTCCAAAAATTCTTATATTGTACAGGATTGTTTTGGCTCTCCTGGATTTTTTCCTTTTCCATATGAAGCTGAGTGCTATTCTTTTGAGGTCTGTGAAGAATTTTCCTGGGAATTTGATGGACATTGCGTTAATTCTGTAGATTTCTTTTGTTTAGATTGCCATTTTTACTATGTTAATTTTGTCTACC
Source organism: Ondatra zibethicus (assembly GCA_004026605.1). Lineage (NCBI taxonomy): Eukaryota > Metazoa > Chordata > Mammalia > Rodentia > Cricetidae > Ondatra > Ondatra zibethicus. The sequence goes on along the minus strand of PVIU01030205.1, from coordinate 3,254 downwards.
CAAGAGCATGAGAGATCTTTCCACTTTCTGGTATTCTTCATTTTCTTTCTTCAAAGCTTTAAAGTTCTTGTCATACAAGTCTTCCACTTCCTTGGTTAGAGCTACTCCAAGATATTTTATACTATTTGTGGCAATTGTGAAGGATGATATTTCTCTGATTTCTTTCTCAGCCCATTTATCTGTGTAAAGGAGGGCTACTAACTTTTTTGAGTTAATCTTGTATCCTGCTACATTACTGAAAGTGTTTATGAGTTGTAGAAGTTCCTTGGCAGAATTTTTGTGGTCACTTATGTAAACTATCATATCATCAGCAGACAGTGAGACTTTGACTTCTTCTTTTCCAATTTATATCCCCTTGATCTCCTTTTGTTGTCTTATTGTTCTACAAATAATATGAAGAACTATATTGAATAAATATCGAGAGAGTGGGCAGCCTTGTCTTGTTCCTGATTTCAGTCAGATCACTGTGTGTTTCTTTCCATTTAGTTTGATGTTGGCTGGCTTGCTGTATATTGTCTTTATTATGTTATATTATATTAGGTATTTTCCTTGTGTCTTTGCTCTCTCCAAGACCTTTATCATAAAAGGATGTATTTTGTTGAAAGCTTTTTCAGCATCTAACTACATGATTATGTAGATTTTAGTTTTTAGTTTATTTGTATGGTGGATTACATTGACTGATTTTTGTATGTTGAACCATCCTTGCATCTCTGAGATGAAGCTGACTTAATCATGGTGGATGATGGTTCTGATGTATTCTTGGATTCAATCTGCCAGTATTTTATTGAGTATTTTTGCATCAATGTTCATGAGTGAGATTGGTCTGTAATTCTCTTTCTTAGTAATGTTTTTATGTGGTTTGGGTATCAGAGTAATTGTAGCCTCATAAAAAGAGTTTGGCAATGTTCTTTCTGTTTTCATTGTGTGGAAGCTTTTGAGGGGTATTGGTATTAATTCTTCTTTGAATATCTTGTAGAATTCTGAGCTGAAACAATCTGGTCCCACCCTTTTTTCAGGGGGAGACTTCTGATGACTGTTTCTATTTCATTAAGAGTTATAGGTCTATTTAATTTGCTTATCTGGTCTTGATTTAATTTTGGTAAGTGATATTTGTCCAGAAAGTTGTCTGTTTCCTTTAAGTTTTCCAATTTGGAAGAGTACAGGTTTTTGAAATATAATCTGATGTTTCTCTGGATTTCCTCTATGTCTGTTATTATGTCCACCTTTTGATTTCTGATTTTGTTAATTTGGATATTCTCTCTCTGCCTTTTGGTTAATTTGGATAAAAGTTTGTTGATTTTCTCGAAGAACCAACTCTTTGTCTCATTGATTCTTTGTAATTTTTTTGTTTCTATTTTGTTGATTTCAGTTCTCAATTTGATTATTTCCTGCCATCTAGTTCTCTTTGGTGAGTTCGCTTCTTTTTATTCTAAAGCTTTCAAATGTTCTGTTAATTCACTAGTGTGGGATTTTTACAGCCTCTTTATGTAGGCATTTAGTGCTTTGAACATTCCTCTTAACACTGCTTTTATTGTGTCCCATAAATTTGGGTATGTTGTGTGTTGATTTTCATTTAATTTTAGGAAGTCTTTAATTTTTCCCTTTATTTCTTCCTTGACCCATTGCTGTTTCATGTTAGCATTGTTTAGTTGCCATGTGTTTGTGGGCCTTCTGGAATTAGTCTTAATCTTTAATTCTAATTTAAGCCATGGTGATCTGATAAGATACATGTGGTTATTCCAATTTATTTTATATCTGTTGAGGTTTGTTTTGTTACTAAGTATGTGGTCAGTTTTTTAAAAGGTTCCATGAGGTGCTGAGAAGAAGGTATATTCTTTTATGTTTGGATGGAATGTTCTATAGATGTCTGTTAAGTCCTTTTGAGTCATAACATCTGTTATTTCCCTTATTTCTCTGTTAATTTTTTATCTGACAGACCCGTCCCTTGGTGAAAGAGGATTGTTGAAGTCTCTCACTATTAATGGTGGGGTTTAATGTATGATTTAAGCTTTAGAATTTTTTTTAACATATGGGGGTGCCCTTGTATTCAGGGCATAGATGTTCAGTATTGAGATTTCCTCTTGATGAATTTTTTTTGTGACTATTTTGGAATGTTCTTTGTCTCTTTTGATTGAATTTAGTTTGAAGTCTATTTTGTTAGACATTAGGATAGCTAGACCAGCTTGTTTCTTAGGTCAATTTGGTTGGAATATATTTTCCCAAACCTTTACTCTGAGGTGACATCTGTCGTTGTTGTTGAGGTGTGTTTCTTGTATGCTACAGAAGAATGGGCGCTCTTTTTGTATCCAATCTGTTAGCCTGTGCCTTTTTATAGGTGATTTGAGTCCATTATATTAAGGGATATTAATGACCTGTGATTCCCATCTCCTGTTAATTTAGTTTTCATTGTTGGTGACATTATTCTCTTTGTTTTTCTCTTCTTTGATGTTTGCTCTTGTGAAATCATCAATTGTCTGTGGTTTTGTTGATATAGGCAACTTCCTTGGCTTTGAGTTTTCCTTCTAGTATTTTGTATATGTTTGGGTTTGTGGCTAGTTATTGGTTAAATCTGGTTTTGTCATGGAATATCTTGCTTTGTCCTTTTATGATTATTGAAAGTTTTGCTGGGTACAGTAGCCTGGGCTGGCATTCATGGTCTCTTAGTGTCTGCATAGTGCTTGACCAGGACCTTCTGGCTTTCATTGTCTTCATTTCTTCATTGAGAAGTCAGGTGTAATTCCAGTAGGTCTGCCTTTATATGTTACGTGACCTTTTTCCTTTGCAGGTCTTAATATTTTTTTCTTTATTCTGTATGTTTAGTGTTTTGATTATTATGTGGTGAGGTGACTTTTTTATATACAGTCTATTTGGTGTTCTGTATGCTTCTTGTATTTTCATAAGCATATCTTTTTTAGGCTGAGAAAGCTTTCTTCTATGATTTTGTTAAATATATTTCTGTGTTTTGAGTTGAACTTCTTCTTCTTCTATACCTATTATTCTTACGTTTGGTATTTTCATGGTGTCCCACAGATCCTGGATATTTTGGGTTAATCTTTTGTTAGATATAATGTTTTATTTGACTGATGAGTGTATTTTCTCTATTGTATCTTCAGCACTTGAGATTCTCTCTTCCATATCCTATATTCTGCTGTTTATACTTGCATTTGTAGTTCCCTGATCGTTTTCTCATGATTTCTGTTTCTATAATTCCCTCAGCTTGTGTTTTCTTGATTGCCTCTATTTCAGTTTTCAAG
>PVIU01030204.1:0-16406 GCA_004026605.1 Ondatra zibethicus | reverse complement strand
GATGTTCGAATGGCCAAAAGATACTTAAGGTCATGTTCAACTTCCTTAGCAATCAGGGAAATGCAGATCAAAACAACTTTGAGATACCATCTTACACCTGTCAGAATGGCCAAAATCAAAAACACCAAGGATTCCCTATGCTGGAGAGGATGTGGAGTAAGGGGAACTCTCATCCATTGCTGGTGGGAATGCAAACTTGAAGATGTATTCTATTGGGCAAAGTAGACATGGAGATCTTAAAAGTATTTTTTTTTTAATCAGTGGGAGTTTTCAGTGATCCCTCGTGAAATCCTGAATTAACATCCTGTCATCTGTGTTTATTCTCCAAACAGCTTTTATATCAAAAGGAAACTAGGGGGAAGTTCATTAGCATTCTGTTCTCTGGTTAGCAGGACTTAGGTCACATCAGCAACTATGGCTGCTCTATCATGTAGAATGAATTAAAATCCCTTCCCCAGGCAATCTCCCAATTTGCAAAGAAGGAACAGAGCAACATTATCATATACTGACCCTTTGTTTAGGATGGCGCCAGTTTGTCAGGAAAAGGCTAGGTGACCACCTCCTGTGTGGCAGGCACAACTGTGGCCTGAAAGTCTGACAGCCAACAATGCAGAAATACAGGCCTGTGTAATATGGCCCTACAAACCACTCCCTCTTATTAATTTTAATAAAACCTGTGCTTCTGCAACTGGACAGATGATCATATCTGCCTTAGGCAAAGTCTTCTCCATTTACCCAAATTTACCAGTCTTTGGAAAACAGGCATCATTATTATGTGAGCTCCTGTCTTAGGCATCTGGGGAGAAGAAGGTTCAAACACATCTCTATATAAGGTTTTTGTTAAAAATGTAAAAATTAAAAATAAATTATCATCATAACAAAAATAACATTATTTGCCATTAAATCAACTTGACAATATGTAACTTTTGAGACAAAACTGTAAAAGCTCTACATAGTAATTGAAAATATATTAAATAAAATGTGTAGAACGAAAGGAATGAATTTATGTGTTTTTGAAAGAATGAGCAGATGAAAAACTTCAGACAATAAATATCTAAATTAGATTAGGTACAAGTTCTTTCTACAGAGCTTGAACTATCTTGTAATTGCTATACAAACTATGATACCTCGATTTTGAGGTGATCATCATCCTAAGATTTCTGAGTAATAGGGTTATGGACATATAACACCATTCCTGGTTTTTATAAATCTCGCCAATTCTCCCATTCTCATCCTTGATTCAAGCACTTGAACACTTGTAATTCATGTTTACAGACCTCAATCACATATCCTTATAGCAGTATTTGTAATTTTCTGGAATGTAGACAAACCTTACTCCTTTATCACACCACACATGCATGCACACATACACACCACATCACACACACACACACACACACACACACACACACACACACACACACACACACACACACACACACAGAGACTTATGCTGCACTAGATCCTTAAATTCACAGATACAAACCTGAAACTGCTCTCAGAATGAAGGGAATGAAGGTACACACCACCATGCCTGGACATTCTTATTTCTTCCTTTGATCACATGTATTTTTTTGGGAAATAGCCAACATATGATGCTTATCTTTGTATACAAATACATTGCAAGTTGCTTTGGTCCAAAATTGGCATTTGAGATGAAATTCTAAAACATAATAACATTATTTTAATAATAAATCGAAGAATAAGGTAAATTTCATTACATTAACACTCATATCCTATTTCTAGCTATATATGCTCATACTTATTATATAACTAATACTTTCATAGATCATTATCATTGGTACGTTGTTAATAGTGATAAAACTTTGGGTCAGAGTGAAGTAGTAACTTGGCAAAGTTAAGCAAACAAGAAAATTGAAAATAGCATTGCAAACTAGCAAATAAGCAGATTATAAATATTGAAAATCATCATATTTTTAAATTCATAAATACAGTTCTATATTTTAATATCAGCTTTTCAATTTGAGCAATGTGGCATTAGACATTTTATGTATACCAATTAGTAATTTTATATTATATACATATTCTGAATATTATTCACAATCTCCTTTAAAAACAAAGTCTAGAAGTACTGGAAGTAATTTCTAAGGAATTTCATTGATCTTTACTGTGTCTATTAAGCATTGTATTAGGGCAGTATTGCTGACTTTCATTCATAACCTCATACTTATACAATGATCTCATACTGGATATGTTGAAAAATCAGGTTTCTTAGAAATCTATCTAAGTGATTTTAATCACAAAAAATTCTAAATGAAAAGAAATCTTCTGTTTTACAGTCATTTGCTGTGTTTTAGTTATGATAAAATATTACCTGCATCTCATTCAATCTGCTTCAATGAAGTCTCTTGTCTCATAACGTATATCAATCTTGTTTCAAACATAATCATTTGTAAATTTAAAAATACAGTGTGCCATGATTTTATTTCCATACATAAATATTTATCGTCAATTTGAAATGTTTTCTGCTGTGGTTTAGTCAAATAAATGGAATCACTGTAGTAGGATCCAAGTAAGATAGAGTTTCAGATTTACACAGTCAGAGATGGCTTGGCAGTTATTCCACATTAGAATAATTATGAACTCTCTATGACTTAAAACAAAACTCTTTTGATTTTACATAAATATCCCTTAGAGTGAAAACAATCATTCAAATGTGATCTTCAAACACATTAGTAATAACTAGTAGTAGTACATAAATATAACTCAAGTTTTAGTGTATTTTAAAGGTAAAAATATACATGATAGCCTGTTTTGAGAAAACTTAAAAATTAACTCAAACATATTATACATATTTAAAATAAATATTCTTATAACAAATTAATATAACTAATTAATATATGCCAGGGTTATGTTAGGGATTGGGAAAAATAAAATGAAGTTCTATTTTTCAAAAATTTTCTAATCCAGAAGAGACACAGTAAGAATTTCTAAAAGTTACTTTACCTCAGAAGATACAAAGTTTAGTTCAGAAAATATATATCATATCATAGAAAATAAGGAGATGTATTTAGTTGAAATGGGGTACTTTTTATAGAATAGCAATTTTAGCAAATTAACTTGATTAATATATATTGTATACATATATAGACCAAATTTAATTTGTATGTACAGATAACAACTTGAAATAAAATATTAAAAAAACAATGTGAACAAATTTAAGCAGGAACCAGATATAGAAAATGTGCCTAGTTAGAAGGGAAGAACATGCAATAAAACTAGATCTTTTTCTTTATATCTTGAATCTTTGGATCTTAGATTCATTAGTGAATCATTTTGCACTAGATACAAACCAGGCATTCAGAAATCCATAGTTCTCTTCCTGTATAAATCAGTCAAACAATTACTTGATAGCGGGATGTTTGACTTTTATTTTCCAATTATTTTCACAAACAAAACAAAAATATATAAGTGACAATGGGCAAGCAAGAAGTTGTTGAGATTTAAGTATCATAATTCCTTTTTTAAAATTATACCTCTATTGCAGATTGTATTTCTATGTTAATGATTACATCTCTAGTTTGATTCCAGATGTGATAACATGTTAGCAAAAAAAAAATTTGGTTATCATGTCTTACGCATCACTCAAAACTTTGTAAGTTTTGCGAAAAACTAAAAACATATGTTTACTCTTCATTTGTGTAGACATCAAGAATCTTCATCATTAAGTAAAAGAAATTCCAACCCACGTGAGGAAAATAATTTATTTCTCTTCATGAATGAGGGCTTCCTAAGATCAATAAATCACAAGGAAAAAACATTCCCATTTTATAATTCCTTTCTCAAGGACAAAACTCTGCACTATGATGTCTTTCCAGAACCCAATTCAACTCAGTAAATTCTGAGTCTATCTATTAATCACTACTAGGGAAAAGAGTCTAGACATCTTACTGAAGTTCATTATGAATCACTTTTTCTAGATTTGGTTCAAACTGCAGTTACAGATGGTAGTATTTAATGGAAGCATAAATAAATGTGGCTTTTATCTTTCATTTTCAAAAAGCATTCATCAATGCGTCTTTGCAATTTGTTTTTGTTTCCACTTTTAAGAAGAAATATTGAAATTTGTCATTTTTAAACAAAACCACAAAGATTGGCAGATGTTTGTATATTTTCTTTCAAGATATGAATTTTGATATATTATCACAATACAAAAATATTTTTGAAATAGTTTTATAGTGAAAATACAATCATCCATTTTATTATTTTATTTTATTTACTCTTATCTTAAGGAATACATTTGAACCACAGCTTCCACTCTCCCCACTCCTTTTAACCTCCTCCCTCCAAATTTCTTCTCTTTCAGATCCACTGTACACCACCTCCTTCCCTTCAGAAAAGAACAGACCTCTGTACAGCATAAAAGGACTCATTAAGACAAGGCATACACCTTCATATCAAGATTGTACAAAGCAGGTCAGTAGGAGGAAAAGTGTTCCATGAACAGACAAAAGAGTCAGAGACACCAACACTTCATTGTTAGGAGGCCAACAACAACCTCAAGCTGAAGAATCTCAAGCTTGTGTGCACAGGACCTGCTGCAGACATTTCCAGGCCCAATGCTTGCCACTTCAGTCTCTGTCAGCTCCTATGACTCCTGCTTAGTTAAGTCTACGGTCTGTGTTCTCCTCATGTCCTTGACTCCTCTAACTTCTGTGATCCTTCCTTCTCATATTATGCAGAGATATAGAACTTGTACTAAGGTTTGGCTGTGAGTCTCTGTGTCTATTCTCATTAGATGGTAGAGAAAGCCTCTCTGATGAAGAATAGGGAAGGCACCATCCTATGTTTATACCTGAATATCATTGGGGATCCTTTCATTGACTTTTTCCTTTTTCTTTCACTTTTCCTTTTTCTTTTTTATCAGTCGCTTTTTGGTTGACCTTCGGTCTCTGGACTATCCAGCTTCTGGATTCTGGCCACTGGGCAGTGTCAGGTATGTGTTCCCTTTTGTGGTGTGGTATGTCTCAAAGTGATAAAGTGATTGACTATTTGAGTTGCCCTATGTATCATGTTAACAAAGTCTTTTGTTACCAATGTCCATGTATCATCATCCATTCATTTTTTATCGTTTTGTTTTCTTTACCAAATTCGGCATTCTTTAAATACTTTCATCATAAGCTCTTATCTTTCGCCTCACGTCTAACTGTAGAACCGCACACTACACGAGCCCAAGGACTGTTATGTTCTTGTTTATTCTGTGTCTGCCGTTTCACGGCCTGACATAGTCAGCAATAATTTACTAGGACTTGTTACACAGATGAATGTTTTCAGGAGCAAATGCAGTGGCAAATCTTCAGTGTTCTTATTTGATAGCGGTAATAGACACCAACATGGATCATTTTGTATACTGAGGAAGTCTAAGTCAGACATTGTAAGATAATCTCATACATTGTAAATAATGGTTAATACAGTTAATATTACTAATACTGGAAACTGCGTGTTTAATATATTTTATTGTCTTTCTTTTCTCACTTCCCTAATATTTTGGAGGTTCTATAAGGATTCAAGGCAACAGTTTGAGTTCTGGCAAGGATTGAGTCTGATGAGTGAATCACATGCTTTGAACAAGTACTCTATTATTTATTCATAAAATTGGGTGACAATGTATTTACTTGAGTCTAGACAGAGTAATTGCTCAATTTTGACTTACTGTTTTTTTCACCAAAGGGTTTCTGAAAAAGTATAATTTTATGTAAATGCAGGGAGAGCAGAAGATATTAAATAATTTTAAATCATAATATTTTTAGCAAGTACATTAACCTTAGCAGTCATTTATTTGAGTTACTATTTATGAGGAAAATATAAAACACTTAAAGACACAATTTTTCATGTTGTGCTATGTTTATGTGATCTCCGAAGAATCACACTTCAAAGAGTGAAAGAAGTCTTTGTCTATAAAGGCGTGCAGGTCACTTCATGATCAGGCTATTACATCAACACATCAGGATTCCTTCTGAATAGACTATTGAAATAGCATTCTGTCCACTTTTCTGTTGGCCACTTCAGACTCTCCACTGAAGTCTTCAGTTTTTATCATCACTTCACAATACAGCCCATTAATCATTGCATATTTTAAATTTTTTCCAATAGTACAAAATCAAATATCGTCTACTCTTATAGGCAAATTCCCTCATGCATATACTTCAAAATACTTTTTTGAATTTAGTTAGTTATTATACCTTCTTTTCCAATGTATTTGCTTATACGTATGTACATATATAATTCTTATAATTATAAGAATCTATGTAGTATTTATCTTTTCAGATAAATGAAATTGGATGTTTTTAGTATATATTTTGAAACAGGGATAAAAGGAACAGGCAAATGGCCTCCCTACAATAGCATGAAGAAGCTGATTATCTTCTCAGATTCTCTTAGAGTCTTAAATACAAAATTTCTCTTTCTGTTCTTTAACATATAAGTATCTACTCATTGAATAATTATTGTGTGTGTCTGTACAGGCGTGGGCATACCAGGTATGATTATGTAGCTTAGGGGAGAATCTGTGTTGTTGTTTCTAGCCGTCTCCATTATATAAAATTCTGGAAACAGAAATTTTAAGATTTCAGATATTTTGAACTTTGGATACATTTCATATGCTTATTAAATATTTGTTCCTGAAAGTAGGCAATCTAAAATGCTCCTGCATGTGAAGTTGGTAAACCTTATGTACATGGCTATAAAAAAAATAGTCTCTGTTCATTTACACCTTACTTTTTTCTTGAAAATATTGAGAAATTAACTAGAAATGGATAAATGCATTTAAACTGTCAATGCTAGATTGTTAGCATAAGATTATGTGTTTTCCCTTTTTGCTTACATTTTGTCTCATTCTAAAGGGGCAGTGTCTTTTATGTGGTGAAATACAGACTGCTGTTCCTAGCTACTGTGAACAGAAGCAGCAAGAAGCATGGATGAACAATTATCTATGTGGACTATGCATTTGGATTCCTCAGTATAAACACTTAGGAATGGCATATGAGAGACATAACTGTAGTTCTGTTTTTAGACCAATTCGTTGTTCCCTTTGTAGTCCTTAATTATGTGTGTATAATCTGACATATGTTTTCTAATTTTTATTTCTTTTACTCTCTTCTCTGTAAAATGAAATCTTAAATCTGCATTGTGGTAAAAGTTGTTATTATTCTGCATGTAGACATTGCCCTATATTCCCTGTGGAGAATTGAAGAATTAATTCTTCAACTTGACCATTAAAAAACCATTTTTAAAGTACATTATTAATAGCATACAATAAATTATTCTCTTACTTGCAGATGTGTTATTTAAATCAAGTCGTAAAAAATAAGTATTAAAATATGTACATACAGGACTCCACTGAGATGTCACAGAAATGACAAACAAAAATGCACAAACTAATGGTGAAATTTTAGCTGTGTAAAAAGAAGTGTGATTACATGATGTGAATTTGCCTATGTCACTATTCTTAAGAGATACATCATCCTTTCAGATATCATGGCAGAATATACACAAAAGTTTCATGGAAGATTTCGCACTAAAAACAAGGCATAAAACTAAAGATGTGGCTAAGAGATTAAAGGTGCTTTCTACTTTTCCAGAGGAAAGAAGTTAGGTTCCCAACACCCAATGTCTGGGATCTAACAATCACCTGTGACTCTATCTCCATTACTGAAATAAAATGACTATCAGAACCAATTCATATTATGAAGAGGGCTTATTAGATTGACTTGCATTTAATGGGCTTGGTTTTCCAAAATGTTTCTACATGCACACCAGGAAGCCTAAAAAGCTGTTAACTGACTAATATGCAAGACTGGGTTCGGACGCGGTTCAACCTGTCGCTGAACATCTGGAGAATCATTAGAGAATGGCAGGCCTTTACTGCAACATTAAAAGGCCAAAGACAGTGGTTCAGTGTCCAAGAAGAATGGCAACAGCAACTGAGGAGTCAGACATTGTCTAGGCAGTCATCAGCAGGGAGTGAAGCCAGGCAGGCCAAAAGAACTTGGCTTCCTGCTCAGACCTCCTTTCACCTGGACCAATAAAGGAAGGTGCTGCCACTCTGACAATGCTATTGCTCCCTCAAGAACCCCTTCGAGGATATTCTCTCCTTTCCTGAGGAGCTCTTACACCCATGAGCTTCTCTTATTTTGCCATATTCAGAAAACTGAAAGGTATAAAGATTTCCTGCTACTGAATATTATAGTTTTCTTTTACACAGTTATATATTTAAAATGCTTAAAATACTTTAATAGGGATATTCTGATAGATTTTTTAATTGCTGTAAAGTTGTTGACTTTAAAAGAAAATTATTTTTATTAATAACAAAAGGTTCAATATAGAGGGAGATACACAAATTTTATTTATTCAAATATATTATTATTCTTTATAAGAACAAATTAGTTCCATGGAATTTCAGTTAAAAGTTGAAGCCTCTTTTCTAATTTCATTCAAAGATAAATGTTACTAAGGGGAAGTCCAAATGGGTACATTGTTCTTAAAAGAAGTTGTAAATGCTGAACTTGAAGCTGGAGTTCTCTTCAAATACATCCCTGTTAATTGTTATTCTAATTTAAATTAATTTCTGCAAATTTAAAAAGTCTATTTAGAAAAATATAATCATCAAAAATCTAGTTTATGTATCATAAGCTTCATCCCACACAAATATGTTGAGTTTTTAAATTCATAGCATCATAATTCATTTATTATTTTTGGTAGTGTTAGCCATACTTTTCCAGGAATTCATTACAAACAGTAGTAGAAAGACCACACACATCTCTGTGTTAAGCAAATGGCTTTACTTTCTGAGCAGTCAAGAGTAATCTGCTTAGTTCCCAATTAACATGTTATGGTGATTGTTAGATAGGAGTTTGTAAAATTGAATTTATATGAAATTAGCTATGACCAAATTTGCTCTGTATAAAATGATGTGTGTTCACAAATATGTAAGAGGGGAATGAGTGAAACCATCCATATCAAAAGAAAGAGCAAAGTAATGACATTATTACTCTAGGAAAATAGAACCAGTTTGATATGAATGGACATTTTGTTTTATTTCCTGGAGGAAATAGCACAGAAGCAGAGACAGACAATTCCTTTCCTAACTGAATCTGCTTTCTTGTATACATGTCATAGGAATATAGTTTCCAGAAGCGTTACCAGTCAGCAAACCAAGAACTCAGTGTCTGTATAGTTCATACTGCTGATTGCATTTCAAGGCATTTATGAAATGAAGAACTAAAGTGAACTCCGCAGCAGTTTAAGCTATATTTTACCTATTTTAAAAACTATGTTCTATTTATTTTTAAGTTATATGAATTTAAGTTTCAGTATAGTCTCCATATAATGTATCCCAGCCCTATATGTAAGAACTAACTTTCTCTCTAAATGTGGTCTGCATTTAAATCAATGTAAAATCCATGAGTCAAGAAATGATACAAATTTGTATTGCAACTATCTGCCTTAAAGTAGATAAGAGAGAAAATTATTTGTCCATCAGATGAGTATGAATGGCTAATACTAGAATAATCTATATAATCACTTGTTTCCAGTTCATATTATATTTCTATAATATAACAATTGTTGGAGTACAACAATCTCCAAATAAAAGGCATGAAGAATTAAAAGTCATGCTCTCTACCATAAAATGTAAGCATTGTGCACACCCATCTATACATCAGATTCAGGTATGACTATTTTTAGTCCTTTCAATAGAAAATTTTATATTTTTTGGTCATCAGATATCGAATATCTATTTCTTTGTCTTGTTAACAACAGTATTTCTTCTTGATCTATTCTGTCTGGTCCAGTTAGGTATTAACACCAACATATAATAATGGAACACAATATTGTATCCATACTGAATTCACATGTTGTTTTTCATTGAACAATAACTCCAAAATACAACTTGATAAGATACATAATCAGTTAGGCTCAGAATTGATATCCATCATGATGACATGTTTCATATCTTGGGATTCTCTTGACCTGAACTTTTTGGTATCTTGGAGTTTTGATATTATCATACTTTGGATCATATGAATTGACCCTCTGTAGATCTTAGAGGGTTACATAAATATATAAAATGAGTAGACTGTTTGAAATAGTACTAATAATGTAATACATAAGCACTCAACATCATTATATACCTTACTAAAGCAGGCTGTAAGCATGGCTTAGGAAAAGTACTTGTCAAGCATGCACAAAATATTCAGTCAAAAAAATTATGCAAAAATACTCATTCTATAAAATCTTTTATATTTATAAATTAAGACTTGGGAGACAGGATATAATTAATATAATTAACACCATTGCATTGTTTCATCTCTAATTTTTTATTTCATTACTTATGATTGGACACACTCCTTAATTAGTAAACTTAATACCATTATGAAACATTCAGTCAAACAATATCACTGCAAAAATAATGCAGTGTTGTTATGAAGTCTTTTTATATTGATAAATCTAAGACTTGGGGAACAGGATATAATTAATGAAATTACACAATTTTATAATTGTATCTCTAATTTCTTATTTCATCACTTAGATTTTGGCACACTCTGATTAGTAAGTTTAATACATATATGCATTCATACATATGTATGCATGTATGAATCCAGCTTGACCATTGTGCAGACATTGATTCTGTTTATTGCAAAAAAATGTTGATTTCCAAGTATTGTTGTTTATTACTGGATTCTTTTATTTATACAATGATAAGCTTTGATACTTAAGAAACTTCATGACCATATTATCTAGACAAATTCTTATTAAGGTTTACTCATATGTTCATATTAATGTTGTATATATTTTATTATCTGAATAAAATGAAATAAAATAATTTAAGTAAGATAATATATAGTGTTTATGAAACAACTAGGAAAATGTGAATTAGAAGTCTCAAAAATATATTACAGGTTATCAGAAAGCTTCACCTCAAAATATTCAGACTAAAACATAAATAAGGCAAGAATCCAAGTTCCTAGGCATATCATGAAACTAAAACTAATTTAAGGTTTGAAAGTTGTAATGATAACTACATGCCAGATTAAAATTAGAAAAAAATGTTGTAACAAGATATCTAGATTTAAACCAACTCCATATGGTTTTAATAATATTCTGAGACTTTCAGTAAATTAAAATACACCCAAAGTTTTAGTAAGAAGGTAAAATTGTGCAAACCAAAACAAAGTGGATTCTTGAGTTAAAATAATGTTAACATTCCTAGGTCTACTCAACGTTAATTTATGTTGATGAATCAACTCCTTCTCTATTAAGTTCATAGTCTGCTCAAAGTTTGTACATAATGGATTTTATAATGGGTGTTTTTATGGAGACAAAGAATAGGCAATAGCTATATGCCTAATGATTTTGAAATATGAAAGAACAAAATTTCAATTTAACTTGAAAACAACATATTAAGAGGCACATGAACTTCTTAGCTTCAGGATTCCAATTCCAGTCTACAGAAGAAGCCCATGGAAAGTGTATAAATGGTCAACATGCTGACTGAGAGTTTATTCCCGGTACTATAAACCGTGTGAAAAGAGCCTGGCTAGGGAGGATGTACATTTTAGAGTAAAACTTGCTGTTGATATTTTAATATCTTGTCTTTTAGTTTATTTTGCCTTAATGACAGAAAGGGGTGGTATTAATAATCATATTAAAATTGTAGGAGCCAGGGGGTTCGGGAACATGAGAGGAAACCTCAACAGAAACAGCTAGTTTTGCTCACAGGAACCAGCTGGGATCTTGAATGGGGCCGACGAAGGCCCTCAGCTTGTATGCGAGAGTTCTGTAGTTTGGTCGACTCGTAGGAGTAGGGCTGTCACCGGTGTTGTGGCTGGCTCATTGGAACCCATTCCTCATTCTGGATGGCCAAGATTTGCTGATGCCCATGGGAGGCCTGCCCTTTTCTGAGTGAATACGAAGAAAAGGTGGATGTGGACCAGGCAAAGAGGAGGTGAGGGAGGAAGTGGAAGGTGAGGAGGGAGGGGAGATTTGGTGAGGACGAAATAAGCTAATTAATTTTAAAAAATCATCTTAAAGCAAGGATGATGAAAGCCAAGCAGAATTCATTTAAACATCAAATTTGGAAATTATGATATTGCATATTTGTGTCAACAATTTTTTAATTTCTCATATTACTCTTGTCTGTCTTAATAAAGTTAAATGAACTTATTGCCTGATTAGGCAATAATCTTTTTTTATCCCTAAGAATTGTTTCTAACAATATCTCTGGAACAAACTCTTTAAGAAAGAAAAGAGTGTTTTGACAGATAGGTAGAATTTGCTAAGAAAAATCATGTGGTTTAAGAATTTACTTTGGGAAAAGATTGTAAACTGCTTCTACAAAATATTGAACTTTAATATAATGATATATGTAATTTTGTACTCTTTTTGCTCTCTTTCTTGGCAGATTTGGTGTGTTAATATTTTAAGAATGTGTTTATTTCTAACTCACTGAAGTTATGACTCCCTCTCTCCAACTGTCTTTTTTTTCTACAATAGATTTTTGACCTCTGCCTTCACCCTGTCAAAGCTATTCACAAACATATTTTTTATTGTTGTTATTGTTCATTCTTCTCCTTCTTCTCCTGACAGGGACTAGTGTAGTGCTTTTAATGAGAAGATGAGAAGTTTCCCAACAAACTCAGTAACTTGTTCCTCAGTTGGTAATGGTGTCTGGAGAGGTTAGTGAAGCCTCACTGGGAAAGTCTCACCACTGAGAGCTGAGTTTGATCTCATAGCCTTTTCCACTTCCTGTGTATTAGCTCTCTCTCTTTGCTTGCTTCTAGCTTTTACATGAATTGTGATCTCTTTAGTTCCTGTCCCCAGTGCTGTGCATGGTACTTGCTCTAATACCTCCCTGTCATGATGGAACCATCCTTCTTGAAACATAGGCTTAAAATACTTTTCTAAAAGATACATTGATAATGGTGTTTAACACAACAACAGAATTCACTAATTTTGACTTAGATTTTTACTAATTCATTCTTTATATTCTTTCGATTTTTTTACATCAGATTAAATTTTTAAATAACAATTTTCTTCAAACTCTGGTGTAAGAAACTCTAAATAACTACAATTATCATATCATCTCAACTTATATCATCTTAAAACTATGTTTGGCACCTTCATGGTGGACCACTTTCATATTAATACACTCTTATAATCCAAGTCTTCAAGCAATGGTTGCAGGATTGTGAATAAAGGCCAGCTTGAACTATAAAGTAGGATTATTTTTCCAAAAAAATCAATAATCAGAGATGTTTTGATCATGATAGATGGTAGAATATTTGCTTATGAGGGACAAGCCTCTCAGTTTAATTTCCAGTACATAAAGAAAAAAGGCCTACATGAGGACCACAAAAAAAACCAGTAAATTTAATGTCACACAATTTGTTTGGTAAATATCACAAGACTTAGGAATAAATGTGTTTCATATTTAACATTGTCAGTCTAAGAAAGGAAAGTAATTACTATCTGTGAATGCTTATAAACTTATAAACTGGTCAGATGTTGGTAGGCAAAATGTTAATGATAATCTTGAATCTAGTGGTTCAAAAGGAGAAAGAAAGACTGACTCAAAGTCTGTGGGATCATGGTAGGTGATGATACAAAGCTAAGGAAGAATCTTATTAGTTCTGGATATAGAAATCAAGTCCCTTGGTATATAAGACCTTACTGATGTCACCAAAACTAAGGAATAAGAAGTTTTCATAAGACTCTGAACAGACTATAGAAAGATTTACTCAATTAACTTTGACATGTACATAAATAAGGACTTGAACCAATATGTACTCAAGAGTTTGTGAATGAAATGACGTACTTCTGTGGATTGAGAAGCAATATGACTGTATTTTAGCAAATGAAGTCAAGCCCCTTCACAACAATTAATAGAAATATATAACATGCATTTCTGTCATAGTTACACAGCTTACCTTAGAAAATTATTTCCAGTACAATTCAGTGACAAGAAACAAATGGATTGCTATGAACAAAAATTGTAGTCAGAGCATTACTTCACTATACTTAAGGATTTGGCTTTTTATTCCACTCTTAGGTATTTTACATTAGCAAAGTTATTGTATTTTAACACATGCCTTCTCATGATAAAATTAGAAATCATATTTGTGACTGGGTCACATTTTAGTGTAAAATTGTAAGTGGCATAGGATTTTGCACATGTCGTCTTCAGTCTTAGGCCATCTGACTTCTTGACAGCATGTATGGTTGTCACTCTGTGTAGTTCCTAAATATATGCCCAATGCTGTACTGAGGAACCAATGACCAATTTGGTTTCTTTCTTTCCTTATTCCATAATGCCTTGTAGAGGAGTAATTTTTAGAATCCAGACTATGAAATTAATTTCTCATTTTTAATGTATATTTTTCTATAGGTTCACTCTAGAATATATATCTTAATTTCTTGCAATATAATAGCTATTTTTTGAATAAGTCTAATTACTTTGTAATGTACAAAATAAATACTCAGAATTGTCTATTATCTATATAACCAATTTGTATGCTTCCATTCAAAGAACTATGAACTAATGGAGGTTAAAACATTTACCCCTGTGTATTTATGGTATAGTTCCAGAATCTAGATCACCATCTTTCAAATATAAATTATTTTGGTACTCAAAATATAAATTATTTTTACCTTTCCCAGCTGCTAATGAATCCACATCTCACCAAGAATGAATGACATGGTGGTTTTCATTTCTAAAATGCCACAAAAATATTTATTTATGTAGAACAAATAGCTTTCAGTGTTTCCACTAAAACCCGCTAATGGATCTTGGCTATAATGAAGCACCTGGTGGAGTTCATTTCTACAGTGCCCTATGTGGTGAACTACTTTGCTATTTAACTTCAGGACTCTATTGCTGAGGGTGCTACAGCATCATTGCTGTCATTAGATAAACCAAATAAATTGAGCTTTCGTAGTTAGTGTATTAATAGACCTTATACCTTCTCTTCTCAGATTTTAATATTTTCTTTTTCTCTGAATACAATAAGTTACATCCACAAGAAACAATCGAATCAGAAGTACTCATATTTTGAAAAAGGTATCTTAACTGAAAGCAAATGCATATTGTGTACTATCCTCATCCTATGTAAGCATATGGATCTCCTCACAAAGACTTGGAATAAATGTCTAGGGCAATATTTTCTGTGAAAACACAGACTATATATCACAAATATACTTTAGCTTTGTAAAACACCAAAGGAACAACTCAGCTATTTGATAATTGCCAGACCCTTTCTCTGAAAGCTTGCCAGGGCCATGAGTCATTGTTTAGGTGACAAAATGTCAGGCTATGACAAGATATCCCAGTTATATAACATGACAAGGAACTTAACTCAGCTCTAATGCTGAAAAATACAAACCAAAGTAAAAATAAAAATAAAATAGGTCTTCCCCACTGTATTTGATGAAAAAATATCAAAGGTCTGTATGAAGTGCTTCTATTTTTCAAAATGTACAAACGCAATATCTGAGCCAAAGAGTAGGAGCCTTTAGAAAGGAAAACTCAGATGTTCCGTTTGTATTTTATACACAATCTTCAAAAACCCTGGAAAAGAGCACGGCTCTGTCAAAGCGCCATATTAAGCATGAGAAAAGTATTTTTATTAAAAACGGAACTACTTTGTTGAATAAGAATTAAAATCTTGAGGAATATCAAACTTTTGCAGATTCAATGCATCTCCTTGCTTTGCTTAAAATTGTGTGATATTTAGGCATTAAGGGTAGGCATGAAGAAAATAAAGCTTTTTATACAAGTTGAAATATGCAGAATGAAAAAGTTTAAAACTAACTAGAACATCAAACTAGATCATTTGTAAAGATAGTGAAATTAATTTATTAACTCTTTTTTTAAAAAGAAAAATGCAAGGGTCAATATTGAGTTTATGAATTTTTCAGGGATATATAAAGCAAATATGTCATTGTTTGGAAGAATTATCAGTTTGAAAGGTACTATTTGGTACTATCCAAGTAAAGGATAGATTATTTATAAATCTTACACACTTTCTTCAGGCTGTCCATTATTGTCTGTGGTTGTTCAGTAAAAATGAGTGTTAAATAAAAGACATGTAGATTTATTTTAATCTCAACTCAAGTGAGAAAATTGCATTCATGGATAATTGCTTTAAGCATGTCTAATATATCTATCACTCTAGTTCTCCAAAAAAGCTAATTTTGAGAAACCGCCACACTGATTTCCAAAGTGGTTGCACAAGTTTGCATTCCCACCAGCAATGGATGAGAGTTCCCCTTACTCCACATCCTCTCCAGCATAGGGAATCCTTGGTGTTTTTGATTTTGGCCATTCTGACAGGTGTAAGATGGTATCTCAAAGTTGTTTTGATCTGCATTTCCCTGATTGCTAAGGAAGT
>PVIU01030203.1:0-16408 GCA_004026605.1 Ondatra zibethicus | reverse complement strand
AAAATTAAAAAAAAAAAAGAAAGGCAAGGCATGCGCTACCACTGCCCGGCTTCTTTTTTTTAATATTTATTTATTTACTTTTGCGGCGTATAAATGTGTACCTGAGTATACGCATGGGCACCACATACATACAGAGCCTATGGAGGTTGAAAGAGGCATCTGATGCCTTAGAACTGGAATTACACATGGTTGTGAGCTACCATGTGGGTACTGGGAACCCAATCCCGGTCCTCTGCAAGACCAGTAAGTGCTCTTAACTGCTGAGCCACGTCTCTAACCCACTGCCACATTCTCTTAACCAACTCCATCTCCCTCGTGGTCAGGCCCCTTGCCTGCCATTCTTCCTCATCTTCTCATGACCACCTAGATTCTATCTACCGAGTAGTCCACTCTGTTCCTTTGGTTTCCCCATTATCCCTTTTGCTGGCGGTGACAGCTAATCTTAATTGTCAACTTAATGGGATCTGTAATCAGCAAAGATCTCTAGGCAGGTCTGTGGGAATAGTTCCGGGAAGGAGAAAACCCTCCCTCAGAGTGAGCAGCACCTTCCTACGGTGGCCCAGATATAAAGAGGTCCCAGAGAAAACCAGTGCTTCTTTTTTTGTCGGGGGGAGGGGTTCGAGACAGGGTTTCTCTGTGGCTTTGGAGCCTGTCCTGGAACTAGTTCTGTAGATCAGGCTGGGCTCGAACTCACAGAGATCCGCCTGCCTCTGCCTCCCGAGTGCTGGGATTAAAGGCGCGCCACCACCGCCCGGCCAAAACCAGTGCTTCTTAAAGACCAACCTTCACTTCTCGCTGGTGAGCTCGTCTCTCCCACGGGTGCTACTGTTGTCCTCTGAAGCCTTCGGAGCCCAGCTTCTTCAGCCTTCCAGTGTGGACTGAAGAGCAGTCAATCCTCCAGGCCCTCAAAACGACGCTAGGACTGCTGAGACATCCAGCCCCATGGACTGAGCATGCTATTTGAATCTCTACCTCATCACAATTCAGATGGCCGTTACTGGACTACCCAACCTTTGCTGCGCAAGTTAGACTAATGAATCCTCTTTTTAGCATGTATTCATTCTATCAGTTCTGTTCCTTTCCAGAACTCTAATATACCAGCTACACACACACCTCTGTGTTCCCAGAGCCACACTGGCCTGAAGCGAACCCCCACACTGAACTTCTGAGTGATGCAACCCTTCTTACTAGTCCATTCCTCATGGTGCGGCGAACTGTATGTCCCCATAATCTTTGCATGCAGCATTATCCTCCATTGAGTATCTGACATCGCATGTCTACTGAAATGTGTCCATTCCCTAGTCCTTCTAATTCACTGTCCGCCATAGCAGTTCCCGCAAACAGATTTCCAAGCTTCCGGGATCGATCTTAGCAGCATGCTTGCACATTCTCCAGGTCCTTGCTAGGGTGTTTGGCTATAGAATTCAGGAGAATATTCATATTTTATATATTAAATATGTTTATATTATACTATGTATAAGGTATCTTTTTTCAAACTTTAATTCTACCCCCTCTTGGCTCAGCAGTATCAAATTGCTTGTCCATGCCTCGTTCCCAGACCCCAATGATACTTGCTGACAAGAAGTCGCAGTTTTATCGAAGTTTTGTTCTTTTTCTGTTTTTGCTGGCATATCAAGTTCCCCGTTGCATTACACTGGGGCTTGATCCTGTTATTGGCCTACATTCAAGAGAACAGTAGGGTGTCTTCTAAGAGGCTGGCCTTCTTTACATTGTCTTAAGAGAATGGAGCTTGCTAGCTCTTCAGAGGGGACACAAGATCACCTCCACAAGCTCAGATGGTTCAGAAAAGTAGGAACTCCGGGTTTTCAGACCTTGAAATCCAGACCATAAGGGTCATGGTACTATTCTTTCCCAACAAGAACCCTGACCTCGGAAAACAGACCTGCTTCACTCTCATGATTAAGTCTATGTATGTTCCTTGGCTTTCTTAAAAAAAAATAAATAAATCAAAAAGAACAACTGTGAAACCCAGCCGCAACTGGCACATCTGTAATTCAACCCCCACTCCTCCGGGTCGGGAATCACCATGGAAGAGGGAGTGGAAAAATCCTAAGAGCCGGAGGATGGGGAAGTTTGCTGGGAGATTTTGTCCGAAGCTACACCCATTAAAGTCTCACCAATACGACTGCCTAAACCTGAGCCGAACAGAGATAACACCAAATGGCATGTTAGCATGGATGGTGGAAACGTCCGTGAGGCCTCAGCCTCACACAAATAACTATAGACAGCCAAGGAACCAGATGCAGAGATCCACACCAAGCACCAGGCCAAGCTCCGGGAATCCAAATGAAGAGAGAGGGTGGAGGGAATGTATGAGCAAGGGAGATCAAGATCACGAGGGAGAAATCTACAGAGGCAGCTGAACCAAGCTCGTGGAAACTGATGTACTCTAGACCAACAGCTGTGGAGTCTCCATGGGACCGAACGAGGCCCTCCGTACGTGGGAGACAGTGGTGAAGCTTGAACTATCTGAGAGGCCTCTGGCAGTGAGGCCAGGACCTAACCCTGGTGCATGAGCTAGCTTATTGGAGCTCATTCCCTAGGTGGGATGCCATGCTCAGCCTTAATACAGGGGGGAGAGGCTTGGTCCTGCCCCAACTTAATGTGCTAGACTTTGTTGACTTCCCATGGGAGGAACACTTACCACATTGGGAGAAATAAAAAGAAAGAAAGGAAGGGAGGGAGGGAGTAAGGGAGGGAGTGAAGGAAGAAAAGGAAGAAGGAAGGAAGGAAGGAAGAAATGAAGGAAAGAAGAACAGAAGGAATAAAATAGAGTGTGGAAGAGACAGAACAAAGAGACATGGGGATGGAGAGAGAGAGGAAGATAGAGCTGGAGGTGGGGAGGGAGGGAGAAAGAGAGAGAAAAAGAAACAAAGGGAAAAGAAACGATGACTGTTCTCCCCACACTCCTCCACTGACTGACACATCCTGACAGCTAACTATTATTCCTTCCTACCACTGAACGTCTGAGCTATGCTGCTGCCTCTGTCAGAGAATACTCGTGCACCATCTAGCACCAGTAATGAGAACCTGAAGGTAGGACAAGCAGTGAAAGATCCAGGTCCCAACTCCCATCACAGGACCACCTCCTCAGACCACTCCTGCAGTCTGCGCTCCTCGGGAAGTCAGCTCTGAGAGGAAGACTCATTCTCAGGATGTTAGTTAAGGGCTACGTTGGGAATGGACCCTTGTAGAAAGGCAGCGAAGGGAAGAAGACTAAACAGGGGAGAAGCTAAGCTATGAGGCCATCACAGTAATAGCATCAGCTAACCCGGTGGGAGACTCTAAATGACTGTCTTGGATTAGCTTAAGTGGGCTGGGCTTTTGTGGTCCTGCATCGATTAGTCATTGATTGGATATGGAACCCCCTGGGAATGAGACATGGCATTGAATTAGACAATTTTCTTTCCTTTTTTTAACATAATATTTTTATTGATTATTTGAGAATTTCATGTCATGCTCCCCAATCACACTCACTTTCCAGTCCTCCCAGGTCTGCCCCTCCTTATGACCCCCCCCTCCAAAAAAAGGAAAAATGAAGGGAAAAAAGACACAAGTTCAGTTTGTGTTGCCCATATGCTCGTTGGAGCATGGTCAAACTCCCAGGGGCCGACCCCCTAAAGAAAACGAGTCCTTTCCCACCTGCACCCCTGCCAGAAGCCACTAATTGCAGAGAGTTACACTTCAGCATCCTTATCACAATTTTTTTAAATATTTATTTATTTATTATGTATACAATATTCTGTCTGTGTGTATGCCTGCAGGCCAGAAGAGGGCACCAGACTCCATTACAGATGGTTATGAGCCACCATGTGGTTGCTGGGAATTGAACTCAGGACCTTTGGAAGAGCAGGCAATGCTCTTAACCTCTAAGCCATCTCTCCAGCCCCCTTATCACAATTTTAAGAGTTCTCTTTGATGGTTTTCTGTCTAGGCTGTTACCTTTTGGAGGGGGTGGAGGGAGGGGTTGTCACAAAAGCCTTCTGTGTCCCTTCTTCTCAACTGTGAGTCTGTAGTCATCGGTACCACTGCAAACGTAGCTCCCTTGCCCCTTGCCGGCAGCAGAAGCACAGAGCATGAACGTCACATGGTTTCTGGCAACATCACAGACCATGAACGTCCACATGGTCCCCAGCGGCAGTTTTCTTTACAAAGACAACATACTGGGAGCTGGAGGGATCACTCAGCACTTAGGAGCAGCACCAGCTGCTCTTCCAGAGAATCTGGGTCTAATTCCCAGCTCACAGCGATCTGTAACTCCAGTCCCAGGGGATCCAATGACCCCTTCTGGCCAAAAGCAATAGACATGCACATTGTACATAGACACACATGCAGGCAAAATGACTGCACACATATTTTTTTTTAATTTTTGAAAGATGGATGACACCAATGGCATCTTCTAGACATACTCCCATAAACTGGAAGAAAATCTCCTTATTCTTCCTTCTAATGGGTATGGAAAATTATACATTGACTTCATCAACAGCCACATACATATGGCTGGTAATAAAAATACATTGGATGCAGTAGTCACAACCAGTAATACCACTTCATGAAAATAGTATGTTTTTGTCGTCAGCTGTGATTCGCCTGTGTTTTTCAGGGACTACACTCCTGAATTAAATAGGTTTCCACTAGGACTGTGTTGTACGTGTATGTGAGGACAATGCAAACGATTCTCTGAGATACACTGTCTTTCACTTGCATTTATTTACCTATTGCTATCTAAGTGGTTAGAGGAAGTTCTGAGCCACCGACTTGGCTTTTTCTACTACAATAGTTCTTGCTCTCCGGGACAATATATCAATGTAAGCTTCTGCCAGCTTCTCAGTGTTCCGGACCTAATATTTCAGAACTAGGAAAATGACCTTCAGGAAAAGGCCCATAGTGGCCTGCTCTTGCCACAATTGCACTTACTACCTATCCCACACATTACCACTCAAGCAATGAAGGTTGGGTTTCTTTACTCAAAGTTTACTAATTTCCTCCCCACCCCCCCAAGACAGGGTTTCTCTGTAGTTTTGGAGCCTGTCCTGGAACTAGCTCTTGTAGACCAGGCTGGCCTCAAACTCACAGAGATCCACCCATCTCTGCCTCCCGAGTGCTGGGATTAAAGGCGTGGGCCACCACAGCCCAGAAATTTTATGTGTGTCACACGTGCATGCAGTACCTGTGGAGGCCAGAAGAGGGCGACGGAATCCCTAAAAATGGAGTTACTGGCAGTTGTGAGCTGGAAACCAAACTTGAATCCTCTGGAAGAGCAACAAGCACTCTTAACAGCTGAGCCATCTCTCCGGGCTCCTAATTAATTAATTTCCTTTATATTTAATAGTTATATTGGCATTGGGCTTTAAAGTTCAGAAAGATTCTATTTTCTCTTAAACTTTCTCCTCATTGTTTTTTAGAATTTCATATCTGGTCATGCCTGCGCAACTATATACATCCTGCAGAGACAATTTAGTGTGTTCATATGTATTTAGGGCTGATCACTTGTGATTAGACAATCTATCAGGGCCCTTGCTCCTAAAGACTGATTCTCCCTCTCTTAGCAACCATTAATTGGCTGTAGTTCTCCATCTAGGGGTAGGGCCTGGGAAGATATCCCCCATCCACATTGGCATGTCAACTGTTGTTGTCACTATGCGGGTGTTTTTTATGCCAGCATACTGAGATTTCATAGGTGCAGTTCCTTCTCATATGTAGAAGACTTCATCTCACAGCAAACTTCCTGGCTCTCTCAGTCGCACAATCTTTCTGTCCTCTTTTGGAGAGACTTAGGCATGGGAATTATGTTATAGATGTACTATTTGGAGTTGAATTGGTTTTTTTGTTTGTTTGTTTTTCGAGACAAGGTTTCTCTGTAGCTTTGGAGCCTGTCCTGGAACTAGGTCTTGTACACCAGGCTGGCCTTGAACTCACAGAGATCCTTCTGCCTCTGCCTCCCAAGTGCTGGGATTAAAGACGTGTGCCACCACCACCCGGTTGATCTGTTATTCTTTGCGGTTTTTAAAGACGGATTTATTTTGTGTGTATGCATGTGCTCCTGAGTCCACGCACCGTGTGTGCAGTGCCCACAAAAGCCAGAAGAGGGCACTATAGTGATCCCCTGAGGGTAGAGTTACAACTGCCCAACTGTCAATTGCCCAACATGGGTGCTGAGGATTGTACTCAGGTTTTGGGAAAAGCAACACATGCTCTTAAGTGCTGAGCCATTTCTTCAGCCCTGTTCTCTGTATTTTGACAGATTGACACACTAATATTTTTTTAAAGACGTTTTTATTTATTATGTAGAGTGTTCTGCCTGCATGTACTTCTGCAGACCCGAAGAGGGCCCCAGATCTCATTACGGATGGTTGTGAGCCACCATGTGGTTGCTGGGTTTTGTTTTTGTTTTTTGTTTTTTCGAGACAGGGTTTCTCTGTGAGCCTTAGCTGTCCTGGAACTAGCTCCTGTAGACCAGGCTGGCCTTGCACTCACAGAACTTGCCTGCCTCCCGAGTGCTGGGATTAAAGTCGTGTGCCACCACACCCAGCCAGTGGTTGCTGGGAATTGAACTCAGGTCCTCTAAAAGAGCAGCCAGTGCTCTTTAAAGGCTGAGCCATCTCTCCAGCCTACTAATATTTTTACAGGGTCATTCTGTACATGCCTGTCCAGTCTGGAGCCCACTACGTAGACCAAGCTAGCCTTGAACTTGTGATCTTCCGGAATCAGTCCTTCATGTGCCAGAATTAGAGGCCTATGCCACCATACCTAGCTTTCCACTGAGTTTTATTTTCAGTGCTAGAGATCAAAATATGGCCTGTGTACATGTTAGACAGTCACCCTCCCAATTAAACTGTATCCCCCAAGCCTACACTGATCTTTATCATTGTTGCTATACAAATTCCTGTGTTGCCTAATAGGGGTTTCATATTTTTCTCCCTCCTTCTACATTAATTGTATTTCTTCTATAAGCCCACCTATTCTCCTCGATGGCTAGGTGCCTTCTGGGCTCCTGTGGCGATGACACTTTAGGGTTCATTGTATTTACCATAATCTGTAATAAATTTGATTTCCCCGTCTGGTTGTCTGTGTCCATTATCAAACTCAAGCAGTCCCTAAGCAATGGTGCCCTGGCAGCTGTCAGGTTGGCATACCATGTGTCCCTTAACTCAGCCAGGAAGAAGACAATTAGCCCAGACAGATGCCGATCATTTCACAAGCTGCAAACACAAAGTCAGCATGGCATCCTTGGTCCCGTAGGATGACGCTGAATTAGAGAGGCCCCATCACGGATGGCATGCGCTGTGTATTCCTTTTCCACGGAGTAGCCAACGCTAAGCTACAGTCAAGCAGTTTATATTCTAGATATATTCTAGTTATATCCAGCTAGACAGAAAGGGCTAGCTATGCGATGGCAGAGAGCTCTATGCCTCAGTGCAGCCCTGGGGCAGATAAGAAACTGCCTCGGGAGCATCCCATGAGATGGGAACATGGATGAGAAATGGCTTTATAATAGTTTTTCATGGTATTGCTTATTCCGTCATGTTTCACAGAAAATCGCAGGGTATTTCTCCAAGACGTGAGCAGATTGTGGTTGAACCTTGGCTGTGTGCCCAGGAGGAGCTTGTCAAGGTCACTGGAACATCATGAAAAGAGCCATTCCCCTATTCTTACAGCTTAAATATACACTCCCTGAGTGTTAAATCTGTACATAGCCCTAGTTCACTGAATGATGGTTGCTACATAGCAGTTGCTCAGTAAATGCTTCATTAATTAATGAGTGACTGAATGACTAGGGGCAAGAATTGTCTGCCAGTCCTCTCTCTCGAACTCACAGTGAAAGCTGTGTCCTCTTCCCCGGGTCTTCTTTAGCTTCTGTGATTCACCCAAATCTACCACCGCTCATCTTAGTTGCCCTATGGAAATCAGATCCAACAAGTGACATTAGGAAGGTTATTTCTCTGTTCTTCTTCCCTCTTCCTGAATGGCTGCTCTTGAGATTTGCCAGAATATCAAGACTATCTGAGACTATCAAGACTATCTGAGACTATCAAGACTATCTGGGAAAAGCTGGATTGCCTCTTACATTGTCAGGGTCGCTGACCTTTCTGCTAGAGCTACAATATGGTTCTCAGTCCTGACTGCACATTAAAATTAGCTTTAAAGCTGGGCGGTGGTGGCGCATGCCTTTAATCCCAGCACTCGGGAGGCAGAGGCAGGCGGATCTCTGTGAGTTCGAGACCAGCCTGGTCTACAGAGCTAGTTCCAGGACAGGCTCCAAAGCCACAGAGAAACCCTGTCTCAAAAAACCAAAAAAAAAAAAAAATTAGCTTAAAAAAAAAACCCTTCCCTTAGATAGAATGCCCAAAATCTCTGCTTTAATTTCTTTGCTGTGGGATGAGAATGTAGGCAATGGTTTCTGAAGTCCCCAGGTGATATTAATGTACAACTCATGCTCAAACCACAGCCTGAAGCACAGTCTTGCAGGCCACATCAAGTGCTTTTGGATCCACCTACTTCTAAGACCTTAAATACCCTTCACAGGGAACAAAACGTTTAGTAGCACAGAAGAAAGAGAACAATAAAATGCAAATCTCCCTAGAAGAGGAATTAGAGCCCTGTAAAGACATAGTGCTTGATCACTGGGCTTCTTAGTCAGATGACCTGGGATGTGGCACAGGCTACCATTTATCAGCCATGGGATCTTAGACAAAGAACTTCTCTAGCGTGGGAAATCGCCTCTTAGTATGCCTGGCATGGAGCGGGTCCTCAATATGTGTGTTGACTCTGGAAGGGAACCTCTGGGCTTCATCTGAAAACTGACGGTGAATGCTTCCGAGGATTGCTGTGAGTCTAAAAACTAGGCCACGAGCCTGAAGACAGTTTGGCGTTGTACAAATGGTAGCTATAAACATTGCTTTTCTTTTGTGAAAATGGCAAATGCGTGTGCCACTTCTTTAAACCTTTTCTAGGGCCAGGCGGTGGGGGCACACGCCTTTAATCCCAGCACTCGGGAGGCAGAGGCAGGCAGATCTCTGTGAGTTCAAGGCCAGCCTTATCTACAAGAGCTAGGACAGGCACCAAAGCTACTGAGAAACCTTGTCTTGAAAAAAAAAAACAAACAAACCAAAAACAAAAGAACTTTTCTAGGACCCTTCATGCCTCCAGTCTCTTAAAGAGCTCTGGCAACAACCTGACTGGCGCTTTAAACCAAGATGAGATAGGTTGTACGCTTTACACCAGGTGGCTCAGCAAAACTAGAATTCTCCGACCATTAATTCATAGGCAGCCATTCTCTTCACCCAGTGACTGCTACAGAAGGTTTAGCAGTAAATCCCCTTAAATAACTACATTGGTCATTTGATCAGAGTTCCAGACTGGTCATGTCCTCCCCCCGCTTTTGATGCATTTGAATCAGAGATCCTGTCTGAGGATGCTAATCCAGTTTCCCTGGTCTATATTCAGTCCATTGCTATCCATTCTACTTGGTTGCTGGTTTCCTATCACCTCACCTCTGTTTTGTCTTGTAAACGATCATGAGTAACCATGCTTTGGCTGCACTGAGCAAAAGCGACATTCCCAACTCCACTTCATCGCAGTAGCTTTTTTTCTGTCCCTGTGTCACTTTTTAATTTCAACACTGGGGGCGGGGGGGGGGGAGGAATGCAATGAAATGGCAGCATTAAAGACTAATAGCCACAAGATGGCAGGATTTACCACTCCATTTTTTCTTGGGGCTATCGTTTATTCATTCATTCATTCATTCATTCAAGAATTATCTTGGAGTGAAGTGTGGTGGAGACCCCTGCAATCCCAGCACACAGAACTCAAGAGACTAAGGCAGAAAAGCCGTGAGTTCAGGAACAGCAAGGGCTACATATCGAGACCTAGTCTTAAAATCGTATATATCTTTGGGCTTTGGC
This sequence comes from Ondatra zibethicus, assembly GCA_004026605.1. Lineage (NCBI taxonomy): Eukaryota > Metazoa > Chordata > Mammalia > Rodentia > Cricetidae > Ondatra > Ondatra zibethicus. Next base: position 6,482 of record PVIU01030203.1, on the reverse strand, counting down.
TTCCCAGAAGTCGAGAAAAATACAAAAGATGGACACACGTGTGTTTCAGATCTTGACTGCCTGGCGGCAGGGAGGAGTCTATGAAGGAGGAATGACAAAGCTGAGGGCACTCAGCTGAAAATAAGGTCACTGTAGGAGGCAACTGGAGGAGCTCGGTTCCAGAAACCTCCATAGATACCAGAATTTATTCACACTTCAAAGTGGCATTCCAAATAAACTATGAACTATACACAACTTCCTGTATATTTTAAATCATCTGTAACTTACTACATAAGTAGGTTACTTATACAACTTAACACCAGGACCTGGGAGACAGCCCAGTCGGTAAAGTGCTTATCAAGAGGACTTGAGTTCAATTCCCAGAACCTATGGGGGAAAGCCAAGCATGGTGGCAAGTTTGTAATTCCTTCCCTGGAGAGACAGAGATAGGCACAACTCTAAGGGTCAATGGCTAGCTGGCCTAGACCAACCAGTGAGCTACAGGCCAATCAGAGACACTCTCTCTCTCTCTCTCTCTCTCTCTCTCTCTCTCTCTCTCTCACACACACACACACACACACACACACACACACACACACGAAGGTCAAGGCGGACCTCTGGCTTCCACACACCAACACAGACGCATACACCTGCTCACACATGAACACCTACACACAAAAGAAAAACTTAATATAATTTAAATTTTATAAAAACATTCATCATACTTCACTACGTAAGAAGTAATGGTAGCCAGGTGATGGTGGCGCACACCTTTAATCCCAGCACTCAAGAGACAGAGGCAAGTGAATGTCTGTGAGTTCAAGGCTAGCCTGGTCTACAGAACTAGTTCCAGGACAGCCAGAGTTGTTACACAGAGAAACTCTGTTGTCAAAAACGAAGAAACAAAGATGCTTTTCTTAGGCTCTGAGTTCCATCCCTAGCACCGAAAAGGAGGAGGAAGACTGAACTAGATAACTAAACACACCCGCAATTCATTCTAAAGCACTGAGTGCTATGCAAAGAGATAAAGGGCCAGCCCAGTCTTGTGGATCAGAGGTTTCCCCCTAGAAAGGGTAAGCTGGACACAGAACACGGAAGTAGTTCAGGTAAAGCAAACAATGGGAAAAATGGCTCCAAGATCAGAAGGAGCCTGATCTATCAGGGACTGGAAAGGCCACTGTAAGTTACACTGCTTTAAAAGACCCGCAGGCTTCACACAGCCCTCAGGTCCTACACAAACTGGGACTTGCTGGTCAAAATACCTTTGTACTTATGCCATTATTTTTCTAGTTCTCTCTAGTCCAGTCTAGTCTGAGTATCTTAGTGAGCCATTGTCTCAAAGAGGGAAAACAAAGACTCAGAGTGCAGCTCAGTGGCAGGGCACTTAGAGGCCGTGGACAAGGCCCCGGATCTCCACAGGAAGGAGAAAAGCAGACTGAGAAAACAGATATACCTTAAATGTTAAAAATGAATGGGTGTCTCAAAATGATACAACTATTGATAACTTTCAAGGCTGCATTATTTTAAAATGTTTATTTGTTTCTCGACTCTTTTCCCTGATGTTCTGTGCGTACAACCCAGGCTCTCATGCTGCCTGGACAAGTGCTCTAACATTAACTAGGCTATACCCGAGCCAAGTTTATTGATGCTCTCTGAGAGGAACTGTTGGTTTATAGTGCCTATAAACCCAGCACTTGGGAAGTAATGCAGAAACACAAAATCCCTGAAGCTCATTGGCCAACCAGTCTTGTCTCAAAAAACAAAGGTATTTTTGAGAACAATCAAAAAAAGACACTCAACATTGGGACTGAAGAGAGAGCTCAGTGGTTAAGAACACTTACAGATCTTGCAGAGGACCCAGGTACAGTTGCAGGGGATCCAATGACCTCTTCTGACCTCCACTGTCACTGCACACACATTATGCTCAGACATACACATAAAATAAACACATGTTTTAAAGACACTTAACATTGATCTCTGGCTTCTATACATAGTTACACACACAACACCCCTCCACACACATAACAGACACAAACACTAACAAGTATATGTACCACAAACATACACATAACACATCACGAGACACAAAACCTCTGTATTTTCATGTATTTACAGCTTTTTAAAATCTTTCCTTGCCCTTTGGTTATTGTGGCAGTTTGAATATGAATAGCCCCATAGGTTTAAATATTAGAATTCTTGGTCTTTAGGGAGTGGCACTACTTGAGAGGGATTAGGAGCTGTGGTAGCCTTGTCACCAGTGACACTTGTCACTGGGGGTGGGCTTTGGGGTTTCAGATGCTCAAGCCAGGCCCACTGTCTCTCTCTTCCTGCTGCCTGTGGATCCAGATGCAGAACTCTCAGCTCCTCTCCAACACTATTTCTGCTTGTGCGCTGCCAATACCTTCCCACTGTGACAACAATGGACTAAAACTCTGAAACTGTAAGCAAGCCCCAAATAAATGTTTTTATTTATAAGAGTTAATGTGGTCATGGTGTCTCTTCACAGCAATATAACTCTAAGACAGTTATGAGCTACATAGAGCAGGGTCTATGAATTGCCTTTGTACCCAGCTTAAAATAGATATTTACAACTAATATAGAGTAACTACTTAGAAAATGTTTGGATGTCTAGGTTAGGTGGGGCCCAGAGATAGATGTTTTATAAGAAGCTACATAGATTACATGGACAGTGAGTTTAAAAACTAGTATCTAGCTGAATAAACACATACATAACAGGAAGGGGGAAGCTCATCATAGAAGAGGGCAGATTCAGGAAAAGGGAAATGTTGGGTTATCTTTCTTCACATGAAGAGATGGGGGGAGGGAAGAAGAAAGAAATGAAGGAAGGAGGGAAGGAGAGAGAAGGAGAAGGAAGGAGGGAAGAAGAGAGAAGGAGAGAGAAGAAGAGAGAGAGGGAGAGAAAGGAAGAGAATGAGAAAGAGAGAGAGATTTATCTTAATAATAATTTCTAGACCACTTGGTAGAGGATCACTAATGTCCATGGCTGTCTTTGAGCTATTATTAAATCTTATTTGGGAAGATGGCTTAGTCAATAAAATACTTGTCCGACAAGCACAAGGACCTGAATTTGTTTATGTGGTTTTTTTAAAGCAGGAATCTCTTTTTTAAAGTATGAGTATTTTCCCTGCGTGTATGTATATACACTAAATCCATGCTTAGTGCCCAATCCATGGGAGGTCATCAGATCCCCTGGAACTGGGGTGACAGATGGGTTGTAACCTTGGTTCTAGGAAACAAACAAGGATCCTTTGCAGGAACAGCAAGTGCCCTTAACCACTGAGCTCTCCAGTGCCACAAACCTGGGCTTGCTCTCCCCAAAGCTACATTTTTAAGAAGCCGGAAAGCGGTGGTGTGCACTTGTAACCTCAGCCCTGGGGCAGGAGAGACAGACACATCCTAGAGCTCACTGGCCAAGCAACCTAGCCAAATGGGCCAAGTCCCTGGTCAGGGAAAGACTCTTTTTTTTTTAATAATTTATTTATTTTTAGTTTATGTGCGTTGGTGTGCATGTATGTCTGTGTGACTGTATCAGATCTTCGAGTTGTGAGCTGCCATGTGGGTGCTGGGACTTGCTCCATGCATTGTTTCCCCTTGGACACTTTTCAGAATTGGGTGGAAAAGGCAACAGGTAGACTGATAGTGTAGCCCACTGGTAGAAGACTTACCTGGCGTGGATGGCACGGTCCTGAGCCCCACCCCATAAAATAAAAAGCAATTGGTGATAGGGATTACCTGAGGCGCTTGTCTGTTTCAATAGTGTCAGAGTAAACCTTCACCAAAGTCTGCCAAACCCTGACCAAAGAACTTTCTAGTCCCCTAAGGCTTGCTGAAATCCCATGCCCCTATGTCGAAATTCCAGGCCCTTGTCCCTCACTGCCGTTGCCTAACCCAGTCACCTGCTTTCACCCGCATCCTGGTAGCCAGAGCAAGGGCAATTTCTAAGCTAACACAGCCTTGTCTGGGCAAGCAACTCCAGGAAGTAGAAACTGCAGGCTCCTGCAGCTGCATCTAACTTCCCGTTCTCCAAACTGTCTATATAAACTCCAAGTTTCACCTTCCCCCTTCATAGGCACCTCTTTTCCCACAGGAGAGCATCTGCCCCTTGCTGTTTGAATTAAACGTTCTCTTCTGCTGGGGTCCTTCTGCCTTCTCCCTACACTGCGGCAGACACCTAACAAATGGCATGCTTGCACTTGGCAGACCTTGGAAGTAAGAATCAGGAAGTCTTTACATCACTGCTTCACTAGAAAAGCAGCATTAAAACTGTCCCTTGGCAGAAGCCAGCACTGCCAGAGCTGGGGAAATATGCTGGACATGTAAGATTACAGCAGAAGTCTGGAATCAACCCTGGAAAGATCGCTAAGCGGCAGGACTCCACATTGAAGACACTTGATGTATTCAACAGATAAAACAGCAGAGATTTGGAAGCCTGTTCAAAACTTGCGAAACAGGTTGATGAACTGGCTTGGGGCAGTCAGCTGCAAAGAAACACATTCTTCAGAAAGGGCTGTACAAAGGGGAGAGGGAAAAAAAAATCTGAAGGAAGATGTCAGGCCAGAGCCCGGCCTACAATACCAGCTACTCTGGAGGCTGAGGCAGGAAACCAGCATGCCCTACAGAGTCCAGGCAACTGTAGCAGCTGTGTTTGTGAGGGATTTTCTAGGCTAGGGTAATTGGGGGGGATGATCCCCTTTGCATGTGGGCCCCACCATCACATGGGCTGGGGTCCTGGACAGAATAAAAAAGAGAGGTAACTGACCACAGACGTTCATCTCACTCTGCTTCCTGACTATGACCGCCTGTGGTCAGCTGTTACACTCCCACAGACACGCCTTGCCTGCCATCTTGAACTTCCTCTCAAACTGTAAACCAGAATAAATCCTTCCTGTCTCAAGATCCTTTTGGTCCAGTATTTTGTTGCAGCAACCAAGAAAGTCACTAATACCTCAACTTAATGATACCTTGTCTCCAACTTTGAAAAAAAGGCTGGGGATATAGTTCAGTGATGGAGGGCTTGCCTTCAATCCCCACTTCTGAAAAACATTCCCATGACTTGAAGGTCAAGAAAAGAGCCTTTGAAACTTAAAAATGAATAAATTTAAAAAATTAAGATTGTTATTTCATTGTAAAATAATAACATGTGGCATATTAGTATAAATACTGTGTTTTTAGTAAACGATACTTTTTATTCTCAGAAAACACTGAAGCCAATTTTGATGAAATAGGGACTACGCTATAAGGACGTGAGAAAAATAAAACTTTTCTATCCAATTAGAATCTGTCTTCTGGTGAATCCTGGGGGTCTAGTTAAAAAATTACTATTATTACTATAATGTGAGTTGGTTATTGTAAGTTTTTATCTGAAAGAAAATTATTTGGGGTGTAAAAAATCTTTTGAAGCCAGACAGAAATAAAGACCTTCCCAGGGTCACAAGACAGAGGTGGTGGGGATTAAACTTGCTTAGTGTCAGAAGAAATCTGTCCTTAATCACAGGTTTCTGCGATGGTTAAATGATATATTTGAAATGACAATGACCAATATTTTGCTCTTAATCAATATTACCTTGTGGTAAAAATAATGTCTATTCCTCCATGTGATTCAGATTGAAAACTGGTCTCTCAAATTAAAAAAAATTAAGAAAACTAAAGAAAAAGATGGGCCAACTTAACTATGCAAGGCTTATAACATCTACATAACTAAATACCAAACATCAAACGAAAGACTATGTTCTTAAAGTAGTTAGCATTCATATTACAAAAGACCGACAGTGAGCCAGGCAGTGGTGGCACACACCTTTAATCCCAGCACTTGGGAGGCAGAGGCAGGCGGATCTCTGTGAGTTCGAGACCAGCCTGGTCTATAAGAGCTAGTTCCAGGACAGGCTCCAAAAGCTACAGAGAAACCTTGTCTCAGAAAAAAAAAAAAAAAAAAAAGACTGACAGCTTTAAAAACATTTTTAGATGTATTTTGTTTTCTGGGTCGGAGTATTTTCCCTGTACCCATGTATGTGCACTACATACTTGCCTGGTATTGGCATACATGGAGGCCAGGAGAGGGTGTCGGATCCCCTAAAGCTCGAGTTTCAGAGAGTTCTGAGCCACCATATAGGTGCTGGGACTCGAACCAGAGTCCTGTGGAAAAGCAGCCAGTGCTGTTAACGGCTGAGCCATCTCTTCAGACCCATAATTTATAGTTTCAATGCATAAATCAATTAAAAATTTAAGGCATAAGGTATCCAGTAGAACTAGCAGAAACTTGCCGGGCGGTGGTGGCACATGCCTTTAATTCCAGCACTCGGGAGGCAGACACAGGCGGATCTCTGTGAGTACGAGGCCAGCCTGGTCTACAGAGCTAGTTCCAGGACAGGCTCCAAAGCCACAGAGAAACCCTGTCTCAAAAGACCAAAAAAAAAAAAAAAAAAAAAAAAAAAAAAAAAAAAAAAAAAAAAAAAAAAAAAAAAAAAAAAAAAAAAAAAAAAAAA
>PVIU01030202.1:0-16408 GCA_004026605.1 Ondatra zibethicus | reverse complement strand
GATGGGGGTGGGCCTTGGACTTCCAACAGGGCAGGGCACCATGCCCTCTTTCAAGGAAGAAGGGGGAGGGAGGAGGGGTGGGGGGTAGTGGGAGGGGACCGGGAGAAGGGGAAGAAAGGAAAAAATTTTTTTTTTATCTTTAATTATGTTCTTGAATGGAAAAAATAAAACAAAACAATGTATGGAAAAAAAAATAAAAGTGAATGCATTTGTAAAAAAAAAAAAAATAAAATAAAAAAAAAATTACTATATTAACCACTGAGCAGTCTTTTAAGCCCCCATCTTTAAAGAATTCTTGGGGACAAAATGATCTATTTTTACTAATCTATTTTGATAAAAGATTAAACTGTTTAAAAAGTGTCAGACACTTGAAATATTTTACTGAATGTTTAGTTTTCAATGCAAATACTTTACCTAATGTTTAGTTTTCAATGCATGGTGTTATTAAGTCAGGAATACTTAGGCTATGATTTATTTTCCAAAATGTGCTAAAAATAATATCAAAGAAAATTTTCTAGATACAGAGTGCAGAAAAGTTAAATGCTCTGTCCCCAGTCACCCAACTCATCAGGAACAGAGCTGGCTCCCACCCTGGCCAAAGCAGCTTCTACTGTGGCACTACCTGTGCTGTCTACATGTCAGAGAATGATGTGATGTTTGGATGAGAATAACCCGCCGGGGACCATATATTTGAATACTCAATTCCTAGCTGGTAGGATTGGGAGGTGTGGCCTTGTTGGAGGAAGTTCATCCCTAGGGGCAGAGGTGAGCTCTGAGCTTTCAAAAGCTAAAGGCCACTTTAAGTTAGCTTTTCTGTCTCCTGGTTGTGTCTAAAGATGGGAGAGCTAAGTTATTGGTCCGGCACCATGCCTACTTGCCTGCTGCCATTCTCCATGCCAAGATGGTCACAGACTCTTAACCTTCTGAAACTGCGAGCACCAAATAAACTCTTCTTTCTATAGGTTGCTGTGGTCATAGTGTTTTATCGTAGCAAAAGAAAAGTAACTAAAGTAATTGGGACATATGATAACCTGTTGATAAGTGATGAAATCCACCTAAACACCGAACACCAGCCCAAATTCACAAGATTAGTAAGAGCCAGAACCAACAACAGGACTCAGAAATCCCGATTTCTGCAGATATTCTATTCTTGTGGGTCCTTATTTAGAAAAACTTTTGCCTTTAATGCGACAGAGGTCTTACATATGCAGAACAGCACTTGTTAATACTTTTCATCAGAAGTATCTCATTGAAAAATGATTCCAAGTGTGATCAGCAATGGCATAAACCCACAGATATTTATCTCTTAATAGTCTCTGTATGTGTATGACCCACTTGAATAATTAATACCGAAACACAGAACAGACCTTTGTTGTGCTGGGGAGGTAGTGCAATATTCAATTCCACCTTTCTCTATCTACTAGCTAAGAGCATCAAATTTCCAGGGGCATACAATTAGTAATTCCTCACTCAGAGTTGAGTTCTGACCAGCACTGACAAATATACTCTTAAAAATGGTGAATAATACATATTGTTGAAGTAATAATCTGAATAACAATATTGCCTTGTAAGTTTCCAATACTAAATAAACATGACATTGCTTACTAGAATTCATGAATAAAACCATCAAATTATAAATTTATGAAAATATAGGTAAAAAGACAGCCCCTGGAGATACATATTATTTAGTGAGCTGGATGGAGAAATATTTGTATATTCACATAAAACCAGAATTCTTCGTTGTTCTATCGTATTAGTTTCCATTTGTTGGAGCTGTACAACATCAAAGTCCTGATGTCCCTCTATATTGCATTTAGCAGTAATGTAGCAGACGATGTGAAGAAATCAAAGTGAAAGTTTCTAAGTAGATTCCTGGCAATTGAGACAGCAGGCTCTTTCATCTGCTCAGTAACTGTGGTAGTGCATTGATTTAAACTCCTTCTGAGATCTCAAATGCTTTTATATTCTTAGGTCTCTCAAGCACCACCCCCCTCAAGTGATAAAAGTTTAGCATTCAGCAGAATACCATTTTGTTTCCCCCAAAAGAAGAAGGCTTATTTCAGCTTTGCTACGAAACTGCTCTGGATCACTAAGTAAAATAGTTGTCCAAATGTCACTCTTTTAAGAAATCTGGTTTTGCGTTCACTTTTCTATGTTCTGACAACAGCAAAGTGAATTGGAGCAAAAAGAACAACAAATAGCCCCCATGGGTGTGGCTTTTCAAAGGTTTAACTCGGGATAAAAGCCTGGTGGAAAAGCAGTTCTGCTTATTAAATATTTTTTAAAGTGTTTTTAAGTTGTGACTCATTAATAAATCCTGTTGTATAGGAGCGACATCCTGTTTTATTTCAGGATAACCTGTTTATTTTTTGTCACTCACTTTGTTTATCTTCTCATTTATCCTCTTAAATTGTAGCACGTCTGACAAATTTAAAGTACATGAATTCCCTCCTGCCCAATCAAGAAAGGGCTTTTTGGAGCTTGCATAACCATTTTTCAATGTCAGTCTGTGGATATTCTTTGTCTAATTAATTTTCTCATCCAAGTTCAACTAAAGTGAGGGGTGAAGAGAATAAAGTGTTTTTAAAAGATAGCTCGCTGAGATCTAAACCACATTTGGCCAACTAGAATAACATTAGCAGATCTCCAAGGCAGGACAGGTAATAGGTTACCAATTCAACTACCAGTCAGAAGGGCCTACAGGAAGGAGCTCTGCTGCACTTTGGGGTTGCTGTGAATTCACCAAGGATGGCCTGGGCTGATTACTCAGAGGCCTCTCCTCTGCAGGGGAAGACTCCCCTGCCCCTCCCCTTATATCTGTCCTTTACAAATTGAGCTCCTCCTGAATTCAGATCTCAATAATAGCCTGAATGAAGAAATAATAATAAAAAAATCATATAGAGACACAGTACCTCTAGCCTTTCATGTAAGTGTAGAGATAAATTGGGCAAGCCCAGCTCAACATGTGGAGTCAAAGAGTGGCGACTGCTCTTTCGCATCATCAAAGACAGTGCTGTTGATGGCTCTGCCTCCCTATGGACATAAATACAGTTCTAAAAAGCATACAACAGCCCCAGAGTTCATAAGCCAACAGGCTCCTGGGAACACCATTCTTTGGTCATGGCTGTGACTGCAGCTTGTGGAAGCTTGACCAATTTGCTCCATAGGCGGTAGAAATTTCTAGTGAAAGAATTTCTCATCTTCCTGGGTCCGATTTTAGTGTAGCATCATTTACCACATTTATCTTCCTCCACTTCTCAGGGATAGGTGGTGATGAGTGGGTCTGCCTGGAGCACTGAACGTGCTCAGCCCTTCTCGTAATGAAAGTAGAGTGAAAAAAGGAAACCACACATCCAAACAATAGCTATAGCTATCGTATGACTAACGTCTGAAGAAGACGCCCCTTTTCAGTAGTCAGTCAGCACAGCTGGGGAAGCTTGATTTGTCATATTGTTTAGTAAAACACCACACAGAGTTGATCACTGAAGGAAAATAAAGATATCAAAAGAGGGTCTGGAGAGATGGATCAGCGGTGAGGAGCACTTGCTGCTCTGGCAGAGGACCTGGGTTCTTTTCCCACAACCCACATGGTGCCTTACAATCATCTCTAATCCCATTTTCTGAGGATCCAGCATTCTTTTCTGACCTCCATAGACACTGTACGCCTGTAATGCACATACATACACACAGACAAAACATTTCTATGTGTAAAATAAAAACAAAGAAATTTTTAAATTAAAATGATATCAAGATAGTGTTAGTAAAGGAAAAACATTATTCTCTCATCACTCATGTAAAAGGACATCTCCACCAAATTAAACAAGTATATCAGAATCTACAAAAATTCACATTGAATACTTTTCTTTTAAATTAAATTATTTTGAGCTTCTATATTCTTCATGGTAACTCTTTAATCTTAATTTATTGTCTTAATCCTTAATTATTATTTGAATCCACTGACATATTCTAAAATGTTAAGAATCAATTCCACTCCCAACTGGCCTTCTGAAAAAAAAAGAATCAATTCCACTTATTCCACATCTTCTTGATATTCAAACTTTTATTAACTATAGTCATACTAGACAAAGTGTTTGTTATTTAGTGTTCCCAGTCTGGAGACAAATTATGACAGCAATTGCTATCAGTTTTTATTTGCTTTAAGGATAACTGAAAGGGATTCATACCTCAGAATTCTCTGAAGATAATATTAGCAATTTCTGAACTCATAGTATCAAATCCAACATATGTAATAATCTAAACTACTAATCCACACATATATGTTAAAACAGTCATATAAAATATTTTTACATTTACTATATCGATGTATATTTTGGTGGTATAAAATATACTACCATAGATAAAATGGGGTTATAGAGGCTAAGGGAAACTTTACTCTATTCTTTTGCTTTTGGATTCCTTAATATTTGGGGTTTTGTATCACACACATATCCAAGTCTGTTCAGTTTTCTCTTATCATCAAGAATCATATTTTATTCTAAATAGCACTTTATTTTTAAGAATTTCAAGTTCTTGCCTTAAATACGTTATAATTACTTCATCAATTTACTCCAAGCAATCCAAGCTAACTGTCCAAATTTATTATTCTGTACATTTGTGTAAATACTGACACTCAAAATGCCCTGTTCTCCTCTAATGCATGTCATTAAAACCACGCATTAACTCTGGTTTGCTTCCACACCCTACTATGGAGCATAACCTATGACTAGAGCATCCTGGCATCAGGGTGCTTGCTTTCTGCTGGTAGGGATGTACCTTCTGTGCAGAGCTGTTGTAAGACCCAACTGAGACAAGAATTAGGAAGTGCTAGCTATCAGGAAGGCATTGTAGCAATGTATTTAAGACAGTGTGCCTGATTCAGAAAGAAAGATACCTGTCTACATAGGGATTTTCTTTTAGCTTAATTCCTTCATACAAACTAAATTCTAAGATAAGTTACTCATAGATGCCTAGGAGGAAAATGATGACGTGTGTCTTTTAAACTGTTAATTACACAAAAATAAGTACCTTAGAGAATTTTGATACCAGGGAATGATTGAGTATCAATTATCATGCCTTAAAAGTATGAACTAACTAAGGCATCACCATTCCATTAACCAATCACTATACTACACATTTTAAGTCAATTATTAAATATGAATAGGTGAAGGAATTTATAATAAGGAAAATTTCATTAAATTGAGTTCTTTATGGTTTATATTTCAGTATTGTCTATAAAATGTTAAACTTCTGTGCATATTCAACCCTTTGACATCATAATATGGCAATGTCAGTTATAAAATGTGTTCAGCAACATTCAGAGGATACATGTGACCTGCAGGTGGTAAATTCAATACACTTGCAAGACAACTATTTACATTCTGAGCTGTTAGAATAAATACTACCTAATTATATAATTCTTTAACTTGAAATTGAATGGTCTTTAATAATTTTTAAAAATCACTCACATTTATTTTGTGTGCCTTAATCAAGACTGTGACCAGTGAATGCAAACTTCCCCTTCCTTTTGCTATGTAGAGCCATGCACTTGCAATACGGAGTGTACTTGGCTATAATGAATTCACTGGTGAATTAATTGATTGTTTTCTCTAGCATCATTGCTTTTTGGGCCAGTAATGAGTCACAGAACTTTTTTCTCACATCATAGGCAACATTCCCACATCTAGTGTGATTTGAATGAAGTTAATATCAATAGTGTAGTGATTGATTTAGGAAAGGCAGTAATGAGATTATGGCTCATGCCCTTAAAGCTTGACATCTGAAATCCTATCATTTTCCACATGAAGAAATATGTTAAATATTATAATATCTGACATGTCTATCACTGTGGGATTAAGCCAGCTATCTGAAACATTGGTTTGATATTTTGATCCTTAGACACATTATCTTCTTTTGTCTTATGAACACAGAATATTGATTTGAGGATAATGGAGATTTATATTTGCATGCTCTCAGTTTTAATTCCAAGAGGTATTAATATGTCCTCCTGGTTTAGATCTCTCACCTTAAACAAAAGAAGTCAATAGCAAGCACAGCTCTTTCCTCTGATTATGTGGGGCATAATAGAGTAAGCAAAGTATTTAACTAGGGGCATTCATGTTTTCAACATGAGTCTGCTTTGAAAGTTTTGACAGGTTGTTTTCTCTCCTCCCTCTCTCTCTTTCTCTCTCTCACACACACACCAATATTCAATATGTGACCAATATGAGTACTAAACACAACAGGATAACACTTTATTTTGAATATTCAATAGTCTATTCACAGAAATGAATTAGTATATTTGGTAAGGATCATGAACAGACCTATCTCTCTGTGGAAGAAAATATTTCCCAGAATTTTTGCTTATTTGTATATTTTACTTCTAAACTTTCCCTCAAATAGTCACAATCTTCTAAAACTTCAAGACTATCTCTGATAATCCATTGGTTGGTGCATTATAGGCATGTTTTATGGGGTAAACAATTTCTGATTGTAGCTAGAAGCTGTTCCACAGGCAAGAACTCATACCTGATATGTAAACCTGGCCCAAAATAGTGGCTAGGTTGGACATATGTTAGAGATTACTGGGAACGACCTGTGAATTATTTATTATGTGGTCCCTTACTGTCCACTCTTAAATATTTACTTATTTAGAACTAGACAACTAGCCAACCATACTCTTCTTTTACACCTACCCACCTACGTGTATCCACATATGTAGTTCTAACTTCTGTGATGTCTTCTAAGATTAAAAATACAATGTATCTCATCTTAGGGTAAGATGTGCATTCATTTATCAGCACTAAGTTATACATATAGTTTTAGGCTAGGTACAATCATGTCTGTAAAGTACTAAATAAAGCATCTTCATCAAGCACTTTATCTCTCCATCTTGACTATGCTGGCTAGTATTTTGATAGCATGATAGATATTAGAGTTATTTTGATAAAGGGACTCTCAATATCCCCCATAAAATATGCCTGTAGGCAAGTCTGTAGTGTATTTTCATGATGGAAGATTAATATGGGTGTACCTGGCTCCCTAGGGTCAGTGTCATCACTAGAAAAAATAAGGAAGCAAGCTAAACAACACATGAGGAGTAAGCCAGTCAGCAGAATTCTTCCATGGACTCTGCTTCAGTTCCCACCTCCAGGCTCCCGCCTTGGGTTCCTACCTTGACTTTTTGAACTGTAGGCTATAATATTACGCAAACCCTTTTCTCCAATGTTTTATCAAATCAACATAAGCCCTACCTTGTCTATAGCTAGAGAGCAATCCAAGATTTCCTGCTCCTGGTAGCCTACAGTTCTATTAGTCCAAAACCAACAAATCATGTTTTCTTCCTTTATTTTCTTATCTATAAACACCTGGTTTTTCAGCAATCCTTGGAGTACATCAGCCATACTGTGTGGATCACTATGGTAATCCGTTGTCATCTCTCACCTGGATTGCTGCCACAGCTTCATTTTTCTTTCCATCCTTAGCTCTACTGAAATTATCTGCATAAGCAACAGCTAGAATCGTTACTTTAATGTACTAACTGGGTCAGACCACTGATGAAGTTCATCACTGCCTTGCCACACTTAGAAAATTTAAATATTTTATACAAGCACTGTGTGTGTGATCACGGACTTTCTTTGAGGACATCACATTTTTTTCTGTTTGTTTATTTTATTTTATGTTGTGTTTGGTCTTAGGAGCTATGTCTTGTCGACCCACAGAGTTCTTCATATCATCACTGAGATGAATGAATCATCTCATTCACTTGTCAGTTTAATTGTCCCCTATGGGGACTTCCCCTTACCAGACAAGCTAGCAAATCAGTCACTATTGTCACATTGTCTGGTTTAAATATTCTCCATAATAACCATTACTATTTGACATTGTTCTTGTAGATTTCATTGCTTTTGTTTTATAAAGTTCATCCATTTTTGCAACTGTATACAATAAAGTACAATTATTTAATTGTGTCCCTCCCCATCTGCTTACTTCCTTCATGTGACATGCATCCCTATGTCTACCCCCATCTTTCCTAATCGTCCATTTTCATTTTCACCCCTCTTTTTTTCCATTCAAAAATAATTTACATTTCCTCTCCTTCTCCCAGTCCCCTCCCGCTCCCTCCCCACCCCACCCCCACTTTTCCTCCTTCCCCCTGCTTCCTTAAAAGAGGGCATGGTACCCTGCCCTGTGGGAAGTCCAAGGCCCTCCCCCCTCCATCCCTGCCTAGGAAGGTGTGCATCCAAATAGACTAGGTTCCCAAAAAGATAATACATGCAGAAGAGATAGGTCCTAGTGTCATTGTTGATGGCTTCTCAGTCTGCTTCCATTGGCAGCCACATTCAGAGAGTCCGGTTTGATCATATGCTCGTTCAGTCCCAGTCCAGCTGGATTTGGTGAGCTCCCATTAGTTCAGGCACACTGTTTCAGTGGGTGGACCAGCCCCTCACAGTCCTAACTTCCTTGCTCATCTTCTCCCACCTTCTGCTTTTCGACTGGACCTTGGGAGCTCAGTCCATTGCTCTGATGTGAATGTGGGTCTCTGTTTCTATCTTCATCCATTGGACAAAATTTCTATGGTGGTGATCAAGATATTCAACAATGTGACTATGGTACAAGGCTAGTTCTGGCACCCTCTCCTCTGCTGCCCAAGTACCTAGCTGGGGACATCCCCGTGGACACCTGGGATCCCCTCTAGAGCCAAGTATCTTGCCAGTCCTAAAATGACTCCCTTACTAAGCTTATAGCTCACAAGCCCAGAGAAGCCAAATAGCAAGGTGAACCCAAAGAAAAACATATATAGATCCTCCTGGAAATTGGAAGCAAACAAGATTGCCAGGCAAAAGTTGGAAGCAAGGGGGGTGAGGATAGAGGTGGGGGTAGGGGGGATAGGGGAAGAGGAGAGGGGGAAGGAGAAGGGAGAAGGGAAGGACTGGGGAGAGCTTGGGGTAGTGGGAGGGTGGAGATGGAGGAAAGGTGGATATTGGAGAAGGGAATAAGATATCTACGTTAAGGTAGTCATTTTCATCCCTCTTGATCCCCTTCTAATTTTTCTAAGCTTTAAACATATTTACATGCTTCACATATTGTGTGTGTTGTCTCTATCTCTGTGTGCACGTGTGCATAAAGGATCTGTATGTGAGAGAGAAATGCAGCTTTTCTATTTTCTGAGCTTGGGTCACCTCACTTCACTTTGCCTCACATCTGTGACAATCAATAACTTGGGCAAATGAACCCAGATTATGACTACCACATTGATACTTTACACTGATGTCATGAGTCTCACACCTGAATTTCTCAACAAACATTATTTGCTGATACAGTTGAGGGCACTCTCTGCACAATCTACTTATCTTTCCTGAACCATGTGAGAGTAAAGGCACTTACTTTAATCATGAGAATTTGTAAACGGTATTATCAGTAATTGTGAGAAAGCATTCGCATCATAACAACTGAACTCACAGGAAATCTAAATCTACCTCTACCGAGGATATGCTAAATATGCAGACTTATCTAAATGTACTTATTTTTACATTTTGCAAAAATCAAAATAATGTATTCCATTTGTGATAATAGCTAAAATATCAATGTGTTCTTAAATAAAGGACTCATATAATTTTACACTAGAGACATAAAAAGACAATAACAAACAAAAACTGTTCTCCAATTTGTTCACCTTCGATGGTTGTTTGTTTGTTTCATCTTTTTCTTTTCCTTAGATAGAGTCTAACAGTGTAGCCTTGGCTCAAAGTAATTCTAGAACTCTCTCTACAAACTAGGCAAGCCTAGAACCCTTACGAGATTGACTTACCCCTGTATTCTGAATGCTGGGATTAAAGTTTCATGGCACCATACCGGGCCACCTTTCAGAAATTTTACTAACATGAATAACTCTCAATTCAAATTTCAGACCTTTAGTATTAGATGACAACTATTTATACATTAAGCTGTCATATTTTTTACACATGCCATTGTGTTATAACTGGCATGCCATAAAGTTTACACTTGGTACATTTGTAGGGCAAGGATCTTTAAAAAGTTTTGCGAGCAGTGCAAGATTTAGTGTAAACTTAGCACGTGAGATGACCTGATGCCTTCTGGGAGGTGTCCTCTGCCGCATTCCTAATACCTTGCATTCTGTGCTGACAGACTTGACACTTCTAATCATTTCAGTTTTTCAAACAAACATGACCTACATTTCATGCTTCCAATAGGTCCTTTTTGCTTGCTTGTCTTCACTTATTTTCTATACATGTTCAAACAATCTGTGCTATTATATAGCGTTAGCTCATGCACCACAAACTATTATTCCATGCTGTGCATGTATTACACTTTGTTTATCCACTTATGTTGGTAGGGATTTGAATTGTCTCCAGTTTTTAGATATTTCGAATATTGCTGTTTGACCATCGGTATATAAGTCATTTTGGTTGATGTATGGGTTTTTTTCCCTTATTTTAAATAAATACTCTGAAGAGGAACTACTGGACAGTATGTGGTGACATGATTTTACATGTCAATAGATAATGTATGGAGACTCAAAACATTTCTTCACAGGTATGATGTAGAGTCTGCCTTGTGACACCATGATTCTAATGGGCTCCTACCTTGACCTCAGTCCGAAATGATGTTCTACCTTCAGGAATCTCAGAATGAAACTGTGATTGAGAGCTGTTTCCCATTTTATAATCTTCTCTAGGACTGGGACTAAAGGCCTGCACCACTGGGATTAAAGGCATGTACCACCTAGTTTCTATGGCAACCAGTGCAGTCACTGAGGTTAGAGGTATGTGTTAACATTACCTGGTCTGTAAGGCTGACCAGTGGGGCTATTTTACTCTCACATCTTCAGGCAAGCTTTATTTCTTAAAATAAAATTGAAATGCCAATATAAGTTACCTTATAGGATTATTAGCAGTGTTAATGAATTAATATATCTGAGCATATAAAAGTGTCTGACACATTATAAATTCTACATAAAGATGAGCTGTTTTAATTTTGTTTTATCATTGTAATTCGCAAAGTTATAACATATTTAGCCTAGTTATACACTGCAGTTAGTTCTGAGAGATTGTTCATGCTCTCATTAAAAAAATGTTAAATTACTTTTATTTATTTATTTTTGTATGTATGTGCATGTGTGTGTGTGTTCAAATGCACATACATACATGTGTGCAGTCAAAAAATGACTTTCAGAGCTCAGTTTTCTCCTTCTGCCATGTGGGTCCATGGATTGAATCCAAGTCATCAGTTTTGGTGCAGTGGTATTTTCCTACTGAGCCATCTTGCAAGCTCTGCTACATTCTCTTATTGAGTGTAATTTGTGCTATATTGCTTTTGGTATTCCAGTAAATTATCATCAAGTCCAGGCATCAGAATGACAGGGACCAGCAACTAGAACCAGTAAAGACTTGAAAAGGCCAGTTGAAGCTACCAGACCACTACTAATCATAGGGTTTAGATTGCAACTTATGAACAAACACTGGTCTATTTTATGCATAAAATACACTATCTAGATAAAACAATGAAGACTGTCACAAGAAGTTTTGTCCTTTTAAATTGTCAATTATGTGACCTTAAATAAAGAACTTTTGCCTTCTCCTTGTTATGACATCTATTTGTTTGTGTTTTTTTTGTCCCATTTCTTCTTTATTCACTGGCTTTGTAGCCAATGAATTGCTAATGCTTGAAAGCAAACAACAAATAGAAAAAAAGTCAAAGCTGTGGATTTCCTCATGAAACCATCATTGCCCATTTTAGACCATTTTCTAAAATCACGACCCCCTGTCATCCTCATGTCTCTTTTTATTAATAACTAGAGAGGGAGCCCAGCAGTCACGCTTGTCCTTTAAAAAAAAAATCTACTCCTGAAAGTGTTCCAGAGCATGTCCCGTGGGAATCTGGAGCAAGCCATGATCATGTTTCTATGCTTAAGTCACTGATTCTCAATGTCTCCTGGTTACAAGTGTGGAGGCTGCATCTGAATCTTCCCAGAACAAACCATATTTTACTTGGTACCACCCATCTCTTTCACCTTTGGAATCTCATTAATGGCATGAATTAAGCCTAGGTTATGGTATGACAAAAATATCATTAAGATACTGGATGCCATTTCCATTTTCCTATGCAACCACCCACAGTTTTATGAATGTATTATTCAACAATTTGTGGGGAGTGAGGTTTTCTCTATTTCTGACATTCTTTGCTCTTAAGCAAATAGTAGGGATTTACTTTGTTTAGTAGAGGGAAAGATATATAGAAATAGATCTCCCAAACTATGAGACAGAGATTTCTTGTACTGTTATAAGCTATTTATCATGGTGGCTTTTCGATTAGGGTCTTGATTCCACAAGTGTAGTAGCAGTTAGTATTTTGGACTAGGTAGCTCCATGTCCTATGTCTTGAGGTATGAAATGGCCTCTTACCAGAAGATAAAATCTAGAAGGATGGAAAAGTTAATTACCCAGAAGGATGAAATTCAGAGAGAGAGAGAAAAAATGATGTGCTAAAAAAAAATTTCCTCCCAATTTCCCCACAATGGTTGTCCTAAGATGTGTTCACTTGACTCTGTAAACAAGGAGACAGGCTATAGTATCTCTGCTATAAATGACCTATGTCAATTCCATTTCTCTCTCTCATTTCTACTTTTTCTCATTTCTTATTCTATGGTTATTATTCCCAATCAACACAATTACACTTTGCCTTCTCTTTAGGTTCTGTGTTGTATGAAAATAAGCTGGCATATGGCAGTGCAAAGTTAGAAAAGAGGACTGTACATTTTAGTTTAAAATTCCGTGTCAGTGTATTAGACTACTGATGGGTAAGGATGATGGTGCCTCTGCTGCCTGACATCTGGTGCTGGTAGCCTTATTTTATTCCATGTTTTGTCTGACAAGTGCTATATGTGACCATATTTAAGCATGGTATCCTTAATATGAGACTATTTCCATATTAAAATAAAATTAAGTAGAAAATATTTTCATGTATACTGAACCCAAATTCATATAGCTGATGCGCAGCAGAGCTCAAATTTAAATCTAAGCAATCTGATGCATCTTCATTTGTACTGAAGTTTCCATGGGTAAGGAGGAGTGCTTAGAGGCTTCCTGTTGCTATTTGGAAATTTCAATATTGAGATCATTGTGCGAGTAACTAACTCTGGAATGAACTACATGAGTCTTCTCAAGCCAGTTTATGACCAGATCATGTATCTAGGTAGCAGAGATCCTACTCTCTCAGGAAAATGTGGCATTAGTTTTGACCTTTCAGGCCATTCAAGTTGTGTGTTCAAAATGAAGCTTTTCAAACACTCTTAAATGAATTGATCTTTCAGAAGAAAAGCAATTCTTTCCCTTTATAGAGACTACGGAAGGGTAGGCTTCACTTTGGACTTGATTCAGGGCACTTTAATTTTGTTTTGCACCGTTTTACCCTCTCCCACACAGTTTCTAGGACAACTGTTCTGCATACAAAGAACATGTTCATGTGCAGGTTCATTATGTGTTATCATGACTATTTAGGAATAAAAATACAAAGGTTCCCACTTTATGTGCTCTAGATACTTATGACTGAAAATGACCCATGTTTTTCCCTTTCCTTGGCTCTATTTAAAATGATGACAACAGACTCTTTCACCAGAAGCTTTTTTGTGTCGATGGACAGAACAGGGGATCAGAACACCTGTGGTGACTGCAAATTAATGCTTTCCTGGTAATGCATTAACTGTACATTATTGATCTACAATGGAATAATTGGAACTCCTGATAAGTAATTTTTATTTCCTTGAGATTTTGGGGGTTTTGTCTCTGTGTGTGTTTCCTCTTATTATTTTTCCACAATGCATTTTCTTTCACATATGAATTTCTCTTTGCTTAATGTCCCAGAGCGAGATCATTTCTAACTTCTAATTAGAAGCCATAAAAATTCATGTCTCTGTCTCAAAAAGTATTTTTGGAAATCTACTGAACTGCAAGTTGATGTGTAATCCTCATATATGATGCATAGATTCCTATCTCTAGACTGCTATGCTTTTAAATGATTGTATTTTACTTAGATACGCTGAAAATCCATTTGGTCCTTTATACAAGATTGTAGTTTGTTGAGAAGCCTGCAGCAAAACATTTGAAAGTTTCCTTTAAAAGTATGTCATCTTGGAAACTTGTATGATAAGATTTCCCTGTTAAGAATGAACTTTAAACACATGTATAAATAGTTTATTTTAGAAACAAAAAACTAGGTATGGGAGAAGATGCAAAAATCTCATACGATAAATAGCTATACATATCTTCATGGAACATTACTACTGATTATATTCATATTTTCTTATGTTGTGTCAAATGTTTGTTTTAACATGTGTGTATGCACATGCCACAGCACACGTGTTAGCACCAAAGTAACATTTGAAACAGTTGGTGCAGCACGAATTCAAGTTGGTTTTAATAATAAACATTCAGAGTCTGATATTAGGGGGTGAAAGTTGAGAGATCAGAGAAGCAGAGTGGCCAGCCACTAGAGAATTCTCACCTCTACCAAAGCTCAGGCTGAAAGGGCGATCCTGTCCTCAGACTGCATCCTCAGACTGACTGCCTAGACTGCACTGCCCCTCAGGCTGCACTGCTCCTCAGGCTGCTTCAGACTCACTGCCTTCTAGTCCTCTCTCCATCCAGTCATACCACTCCTGTCTCCACTTCCTGAGTGCTGGCATTAAAGGGGTGGGATCCCAAGTGCTGAGATCACCTTTGCTTGAATTCTTTTTCTCTTTACAATAGAGTCAGTCTCCTGTAGCCCAGGGTGGCCTCTGCTTCCGTCTCCCAAATCCTGGGATTAAAGGTGTGTGCCACCACTCCTTGGCCACTGATGGCTTACCTCTGCAGTCTGATCTTCAGGCAAACTTTATTTGTTAAAACACTAACAAAATACCACTACAGGTTGGTTCTTTCCTTCTGCTTTGGTTGTTTTAGGAATGTATCCCAGGTCTTGATGCTCAGCAACAGGTACCTTTATTGACCAGGCCATCTTACTAGCACTGTATCAAAAATTCAATTTCTAATTATCCTTCTATGTGTTCAAGAGCATGTATATCAATGTAGAGCCTAATTCCATGCTTACTGTAGACTAATGTCATAAGACCATATGAATAAGCCTGGCCTCTGAACTATGGGTTAGAAATCAATGAAAACACAGAGATATTTTGATAGCAATCCCCTTAATTCCTTTATAGAACACTTAAATTGATACATTTTCTGATTTCTAAAATATATGTAAGCCATTATTTTGGTTTCCAGTGAAGGTCTTTAAACACTGTTTTTAGGCTTACAAGACTTTTCACATTTTACTATCATTTCTGTTTCTAGCAGGAGGCACAATTAATACTTTAAAATAAAACCTGCCCCCAAGTTATTTGATTTTTTAAATTCCTTCGTAAATCATTATCATTGGCACCAAGGAAACCTTTAATAAATGTCAGCTGCATGACTAGAATTGCATAAATCTGGTACTCCCCTTCTCTTTCTTTTTCTCTAGGAGTTTATAATTAATTAGAGGCAGAAACAATCAGACCTGGATATTCATCTTACAACTAAACTGAAAGCTGGACCAGAGTACGGAAGACTCCCTGACATGCCAATCATTGCTGGATAATGAGAGGTTTGATGGGACCAGCTGGCTGGAGCTTGAGAAAGACATGCAGGGAACAAGGATTCGTTATTTAACATATTAAAATCCATTTTCCCTACTAGCATCCAAATGAGAAAGATACTCTAACTTCTGTTTTATAGATGAATAAACTACGGTTTGTAGGTTAAATAATAATAGTGAGTGAGGATTTATCCAGATTAAAAATTGATGAAGCCAGACATTAAGGAAGAAGAGTGAAACTTGGAGCTTCCATTTCTTTGCAATGTATGTGGCCACCCCAGAACATAACAACGGCCCACAAACATTGTGAAGAGTCTGAAAGGCCAGAATGAAGTGAAATATTTGAAAACTCTTAGAGGCAATACATTTTTGAATGGAACTTTCAGATTATTATTTCACAAGATGCAAAACAAAATCAAAACATCAATTCATGTGTTAGGCAGTGGCAAAGGACCACAGAAGCAAAACGGTCCAGCTTCAATTTTACATCATGAACTAGAGCTATTGCCAGTGCTTATAAAGCAGATGTCAGAGCTTGGATGTATTTGATATGGCTTTTGGTTTCGAGATATAGTTGGCCTGTGATGTGGTGGTGTTTTAACTATATCTCTTTCTTCCCTCCTCTGCATTACTTTTCAAACTTTAGATATATTCAAGGTTCAAAATCTGCAAAATGTCTCTTAAGTAAATCAATCCTCATATTTTCTAATATGAAAAGGGAGGAGAACTTGCCAGTGCTGATGCTAGCCATGGTCTCAGAAGACAGGCAGCAGTT
>PVIU01030201.1:0-16420 GCA_004026605.1 Ondatra zibethicus | reverse complement strand
TCTTCTTCTTCTTCTTCTTCTTCTTCTTCTTCTTCTTCTTCTTCTTCTTCTTCTTCTTCTTCTTCTTCTTCTTCTTCTTCTTCTTCTTCCTCCTCCTCCTCTTCTCCCCCCCTCTCTTCTGTCTGTATGTGCTCATGTGTTAGGGGTGGGTCACATATCCATCCCTTCAGAAGAGGACATCAGGTGTCCTACTCTGTCATCCTCTGAGTTTTTCCTTTGAGACAGAATCTCTCACTGAACCTGGAGCTGGTATAGCAAGCTCCTGTGATCTTACTGTTTCCTCCACCTCTCACGGTGCTGTGGTTATAGGAGCAGGTAGCCCTATATGGCTTTTTACATGGCTGCTGAAGATTCAAAATCATCACTGCATGCCTGCACAACAAGTGCCCTAGCCCATGGAGCCATGCCCCTAGCTCCCACTATAGTTTTTTTTTTTTAAGATTTCTTTATTATATGTATGGGAGACCCTATGTGCTCATGGATGCAGGTGCCCACAGAGCACAGAGGTATTAGATCCTCTCTGAAGCTGGAGTTACAGGAGGTTGCGAGTCATCCAATGGGGGTGATGGGGACAGAATTTGGGACCCCTTCAAGAGCAGCAAGTTCTCTTAACCATGGAGCCATTTCTCCAGAACCCCAGCTCCTGTAGGTTTTAGTAGCATTTGTTGTGTCCTCAAATTATACTGTCTATTGCTTTGCTCATAGAATCCATTCGAGTTTATCTCACAGAGCTGACACAGAAAATATTCTTAGGCCTATCATTAAAGAAAGGTGGTAAAATCACCTCAAACATGAAAGGTGATCTATAATTTTAGTCCTTCTGCTGGAGCACATTTGCAGAGAGCTTAGATGGTTGTCACATGTGTTCAGCTGTGTTTGTCATCTTATATGTAATATCTATTAGCATTGCACAAATGCATTGTGTTTTTATACACCGCTAGCAATATTTAGAGATACTCACATTGTTATTGATGATGATCTTTATTTATTGCAACCAATATGTCTGTCAGAACCAGTCGTTCAGTGGTGAAGCTTTTATGAACAGGCACATGAATGTTACATGGAATAGATTATGTTTAGTTCATGTCTGTACTTGCTAATAATTGCTATGTTATGCTATGTAGTCCTGTGTTATGCTCTGCTGTGCTTGAGGATCTCTTTTTGACAGATACATAGTCTTTGCCCTAAAGTAGTAAGTTAGAGAGACATATTTATAGATATGATTGGGATTAAAAAGCCAGGCAGCCTGAATTCTAGATCTATACCTGTTCATCTTTGTATTCCCAATCTCTCACACAGTGCCTAGTACACGGAAGTTCAATACATATATGATGGATTGAATAGAATCTTCCTCCTGGGTAATAGCTTTACACCCTAACTCTACCAATATTTCACCTGAGCTGCTGACAAGTACAAAATTGATTGATTTGAGATTTATCTCTTCTCCAGTTCAGCCTATGCAGCTGATTTTCTGATTAACAGTGAAATGCTTCATTGCTGACAAGACATCCCCTATGAAGATTAAGAGGAAAAATCTAATTAATATCCCTTCATGCTATTTTAGCTACAATTCACTTTTAGTTCACAGTTTAAAAAAAGTTTCTGATAAATATGTGAAAGAATATAATGGTCCCCACGAAAGTCTGCCCCACATTAGAAGCTGCCTGCTCTATTCAATAGAACTGTCTTGAGTAAGAAGCAAAATCACAAAGCATGGAAGAGAATTTCTGCACACATTTATAAATGCCTACAGGGGCTACTGTCTCCTTAAGCTCATTTTCAATTTGATTTTATTACTGTTGTCTTTAGTTGAAATGACCCAATTATCTATTTCCTGATCCGTCACCATGCGCTATTAATTTCCCAAACTTCTCACATTATAGCTGCATATGAAGCCTCTTTTTGTGATGGACCTGGTGAATCCCTAGAAAATTATAAAGAAATAAATACAATGATGGTAACAACTATGTACCCCACAAGTGGTAAAGTCACTGAAGCCACAAAGAAAATGAGAAGAAAAAGATGACAATATTACACCATCTTCCTTTCAGCAAGAAGCCCATTGCATCACCAGAACATGAATTTTCTTTCATTCTTAATATATGTTCTACTGATCACTTACTTCAGATTCTTTAACCTCAAAACTCCTGGGTTGTCTGTATAAATACAGAGTTCTAGGTTGTACCTTTGATATAGGTAGAACTCTAGGACCTGTCTTTTGAAATTATCTCATGTGATTCTCCTTAAGCAGATTACAATTTAGAAGTCTTTGAAAATCCAGCTATTTATAAGAGGTTGGGATTTGATGTGGGATGCTCTTCTGAATATGTGTTGCTGTTATTGGTTGATGAATAAAATTGTTTGGTCCAATGGCTTAGCAGAGTAAATCCAGGTGGGAAATCCAAACAGAGATATATAGAGAGAGTAGGCAGAGTCAAGGAGATGCCATGTAGCTGCTGAAGGAGAAAGATGCCCCCACTAGAATCTCTCCATTAAGCCACAGCCTCGTGGCAACACACAGATGAATAGAAATGGGCTAATCAAGATGTAAAAGCTAGCTAGAAATATGCCTGAGTCATTGAACAAACAGTGTTGTAATTAATATAATTTTTGTGTGAATATTTGGGTCTGAGTAGCCCAGAAACGAAAGAGCAGTCTCTGCCTACAGGGATTTTAGTGCAAGCTATGTTAAACAGCTGAGTAAGGATCACCAAGGACTAGTCTCCCAGTAATATAATGTGCATCTAGGGTGTGTCCAGGAAGAGAAGGGGGGTAAGAACACCAAAACCATCACACTGAATTATGCATCTCAACACCACTTTGTTTTTAGATGAAACAAAGAGAATCCCAGAGGCACAGAAAAAATATAAAGCAGAAATAAAACTGAGAAGGGGGAAGAAGTGGCCTGGAAGAGAGAGATTGTGAGCAGCTGAGAATCAGGTCTCCTGGGGCTTTGTCATCGCCTGTCCTGCATTCTCATCTCTCTCTGCCTTCCTCGTGGAAACTGAGGTAGTGCTAAAACCACCAGACCCCCCCCCAAAGGAAGAGCTTGGGGCACTACCTTGATTCTGTGTTCTACATGTAGTCACAAAAAGAGCAAAGCCAAGGCCCCCACGAGTGGCAGTGTTAATGATCCCTGAGGAAACGTAGGTGGTCCAAGAAGAAAAATTACCTGTGACTCTCCTCTGGTCAGGATCTTGAGGTGATTTGTGACTCTTTTTGACTTCTTGCTGATTGAATGAATATTCAGTTTAGAGAGTTTGTCTTTGAGTGATTCATCCTCATCATTCTTCTTATATTTCAGAACTGAAAGGGAAGAATGCAGGGATACATCCGAGTGTGTGCAGCCAGATTCCACACTCCACTAGCGGTTTTGAGGACAGGACTTAACTTTTTTCTTCAGGGGCCATTACCCCATTATCCCATTATCCTATTACCCCATTGCCTAGTCTGTCCAAAGTCCCTCACCCACTGACCTTCAGAAACTCAGCTATTCAAGGACATGGCTACTAAAGGCTATTCAAGGTCAAGTAAATTTACTTCTCACATTAAAGAAATCCCTGGATGGGGGAAGAGGTTGGATTTTACCCTCTGTACCAGAGAGGGAAGAAAAGAAAATTCCTTGTACTAGAAGAAAAGAAAGCGTCCACTCTCCGATGGTAGGTATTATCTGGGAGTCTCTAGAAAAGGGAATCAGGTCCAAACTAATGAAAAGACAGCTGAACCCATCAAACATCAGCCTCAAATCCTAGGTTGGCTTTTCAAGCACTCTGTAATTTGGGGCCAGGTGAGAATCGCTCTGAGTTTTTCCTGTCTTTGAAATAATAGTTAGCCCTCGTTTTATTCCAAATGTTTGATGCAGTCAGTTTTGGAAGGGCGTAGAAAGATGTTCGGTCATAGGCACTATTGGTGAGGGTTCAGCCAACAATGCATGTTGAGTTGGACAAGATGTAGTATTCACTGTTTCAAGCTTGACAGGAATGGTACTATATCGAACATAGAAAACTCAAGACAAGCCAAGTGTAGCGGCACACACCTGTAACCCAGACACTTGGAATGTGGAGGCAGGAGGATTCTTTCAGGCTAGCCTCATCTATATAATGAATTTGAAGCTGGCCTGGGCTACATGAAATCATTCTTCACAAAATAAAACATCTTTCAAATAATTTTGTTATTAAACCAGTTGATACAGTACTTTATGTCATTGCTTTTTAATCTTTGCATCATATCACAGAGCATAATATAGTTTATTATTCATTGCTGGATCATTATGTAAATCTTTAAAATAGCTTTTGATCAGTTTCCTACTTTTTGTCTAAGATCACGTATAGTAATGTTTTGACTAGTACTGGCTAGTGGCACACATTCTCTGGCTCACGAATTAAGCATATCACATCATTGCGATTTTAATTTTCATTCCCCCAGTTACTAGCAAAGCTTCCTGGAATTGTTCTTTTTATTGACTTTTTACTAGAATATTCTTATTACTGAAATAATTATAACAATAATGCATTCTAGGCAGCCATCCTATGTGCGCCGTCTTTTCATTTTGCTTTTCTTATCTTTTACCCTATTACTTTGGTATTCTGTTCTTTATGGTTTTAATTTGCTAAAACAAATATTTTGCTTTTTACTTATTGGAAAACAAAAACCAATCAAAGAAATGAACTCATTGCACCATTTATTTTTAAATGCCTGTCACTATTTAAATGTTGAGTTCAAGTTTCATATTAGAAACACAAACTTAGATAAGAGCTCTTCATGACACTAGTCCCATGAGAGGATGAAGGCCTGTTATTCCTGGGACATGGGGTCCATAGAATTAGCACTCCTATGTTGAAAACTACACTTGACATTAGGCATTAATTGCAATATCTTAGCTTAAAATAGTTAAGAATCACTTGCTAATTATAGAAACAAATAACTCTGTGCCCCTGCGACCCCAATCTTTATTCCTGTGTATCAGGATCAAATGAGTCAAAAGTCCCAGATGGAACCATTTCACATGGACCTGGGCCTCGTTCAGCCCATTTTTGGACTAGCCTCCTAGAGCTTCAGATCCTGGGCTATGCTTCCTTTCTCTACAGACACTGAGTGGCAGGAGAACGGTCTGTCCACGTTTTACCACCGAGAACACAGTGGTCAGGTGAACGTGAACACGTGAGTGCACCGTTGGACTTGTTTTTTTAATGACGAGTTTTGTATATATTTTATGGTCTTTTTTCTGAACCTAGCTATTCAGGTAAACTCGCACGTTCCTCCTGTCCCCTGACTCTAGATTTCAAATCATCATGTTCACTGCGACTGCTGCATAACCATTGGGACACTGTGACTGTCACACACAAACGGAACACTCCAATGCTGGGGACCAATCAGTCTGTCATGCATCTACCTACCTAGATCTTTCCTTCTTTTCAGCTCATTGATGTTAACGTTAATGTCCTTCACAGCAGCTAAGGCTTCCTCCAAGGCTCTGTAGTCAGGGTGGGAGGGAGGCGTCGAGTTCCGAAGTTCACAGAGTAGCAGGGGGTATTTCATCACGCGCTGAATAGGTTTTATCATCAAAGAGCCCATGTCCAGCAGGTTTGGTTTGCCTCTACGACAGACATCATTGATACCCATTTTACATTCATTTACTAACTTTGTTTCTCATTTTTTGACTTAAAGAAAAATAATTGTTCCTAAAACAGTTTTGCTCCTTTGAACTATATAAAATTTTCTAAATGGAAACAAGAGCTGAAAAAAAATGACAAAAAGAAGCAAGGCTGAAAGACCTTACTAACTAAACAAAAACCAAAAAGAAAACAAACAGGTATACACACCTACCAAAGAGCACCCAAATTTAGCTTTACATTCAGGTCAGTATATGCACCAGGCTTTAATCCCTGTTTCAGAATGTTTTTTTCCATGACAACCAAGAAAAATGGAATTTCCCAATGGTATTTTTGTTATTACTAGTGAGCAATATAAATTTATTACTGAAACATTCAAATATGTGACTGGAAAAACATTGTCAAAACTTAACACTGTCCTCTCTTTTCTAACAAGCTGAAAAGTTGCTCATGCAGGGGTCCTACCACAGACTCCAGAAGAAATTTGTAACAAAGGAAATGACCCTCAAGTATCACTACCATACTTCCCTAATTGCCACACACGTGATGACATTCTCAGCCCTTTTCCCTTTCTCACAGGTGAAAGGTCACCAACAGCTCTTTGTATCAGCCAGCACACATGTGTGGCACTTCCATACATGCTTCTGAGACAGAGTGTGAGCCTTCCCACTGGCCTGAGTTGTGCAGGAGAAAGAAGCCCCAGGCTCGGTCAAGTCACCATACAAATCACTGTCACTGACCTTTCAGCCAGCAGTGGCTTCTAAAAATCAATCCAGGAAATGGTAAATTATAGACAGAAAGTAATGACATCGTTTAAATCCCAACAGATGGATTTTTATACTCATACTTTAACATAATTTGAAAAATAAAGAGAAGTAAAAATGTTCAAAAATGGTCTAGTGGCATCTTAGAAACCGTCTAGTTCAACTCTTCATTTGACAAATGAGAAACCAAGGTACTTTAATTGTTATGTGTATATGTACATACACTCATATATAACATGTGCACGCAAGCACGCGCGGACACACACACACACACATACACACACACACACACACACCCCAATCTCTATTCCATCTCCCTATTTTGTGTTCATCATCTCCCCTGGAACTGTCTGTAATCATTTCATTTCCCAATTTCCCAGTTTGTGACCAATTTCTCTGTCACCACTGCATCTCCCACCATGATTACATTTTATCAATGCACATATTTAGGATGAGAAATCACTGAGTTTTTAGGCTTTCTGTCATGTTCTTTTATTTTCTATTGAATATACCCTCTCCCAATTTCAAAATGGATAAATGATTATGGGCAGAGTTTACTCTTTTCCTGAAAAGCATTATACTAACCTGACAGATACAAAGACTAAACAAACGGAAACATTTCTTAAAGGAAAACCAGAGCAAACACTAAAGGTTTGCAATAAAGAAATAGAAAGATAAAGGCAAAGAGAGAGAGGGTGACAGAGAGAAGGATCAAGAGACAGAAAGAGAGCTCAGGAATGGGAAGAAGGAAACATTATCGTTTTCCAGGAGAACTGAATAAAGCAGATGAGAAATGATCAATTATATTGAAAACCCAACTAAAAGCATTTTGATTGATGGGATGTCAGCAGCTGGCAGCATTTTTTTTAATGTATCAAATCAGGGATTATGCCTTAACAATAGTTTATACTCCTATGGAGACAATCCAATGGGACAAGCAAGAAGTCAGGGGAATGATATCTAAGTGACTATAGTCAGAATTTCTCGTGAGTTTATTCTTTGATTACCACCAAACATTAATTTACTCAATCATTCAAAAGCTACTGAAAATACCTTCCAAAATAAGTAGTCAAATACTTGGGAAAAAAAGCTAGAGATCATTTATTTTGAGTCATCTCTGTGTATATGTATCTATGTACATTTTTAAAACCAGAACAACAACAACAACAACAAAAAGAGGAAAAAGCACAGATGTATTAAATGGTGAGCTGCCCTTCTTCCTCCTATATCTACATGTGTCACGCGCCAATCTGGGTCCGTAATTGAGTTCAAGTGTTATCACTACTTCTTTTTCTAGCAGTCTTTAGCACCAATGTTCTATCACCTCTGTTTTACGATTCAAGTGATAATTAGAAATGATTATTGTTTTTTATAAATGCAAATATGAGAAATGACTGACAAAATGAGAGATTTCCCAGGTACTTTTGTCTTCAGATATATTTATTTTCAGTTGCCCAGGCAACGATCAATAGCGTCCTGGTATCTGCTTCAGACAGACTACACTATGGGAGAAACGATAGAGGATGTGTTTGTTGTAAGATAACAGCACTCCAGGCACTCGATGTCACAAAGTTTGCTGCCACATCTAATCCCTCCCAGGAAGATTACATTTTGATAATGATGAAGGCAGAAGAGTCCTGTGTGTGATAGCCCCAAGCCAGCCAGTTGTCACCTGCTGCCCATAGTAAGGAACCCAGTGTGTAACAATGCTCCACAATATTGTGCTGAAGCTGGACGCCATCAATAACATATAGCATTGTTTCGGCTTCCTCTTTTATCACGAAGTGTTTAGAAAGGAAGAGTCGGTATTCTTTTAAAAATGTTGCCTCTGGTAAGTCAACCATGCTCCAGTGGAAAGCCACACACCCAGGAGGACAGGGGCAGCACAAATTGCACTTGGTGGGTGGAAAAAGAAGACAGGAAGTTGAGTGGAGAGGGGAAGTGGAGTTGGGAGGATCTGGGGGAGGGGGTGAATATGATCAACATGTATTGTATGAAATTCTCAGAGAACAAATTACACTAAAAATTAAAAATTAATTTTTTAAAAATTAAGTACTTACTCTTGCATATATATATTCCTGTGAAAGAATGAGAGAAAGTAAATCAATACCAATTCACACACATGGGTCAATACGTAACATTTCAAATATTTTCAAATTTTACTATAACAAATAAAGTAGTAGGTGAGTTTCATGAATGCCCCATGGAATCAAGTGTCTCTAATTAGAAATGTGTTCTAAAATGACACTTTAATATATCTACTGTCTTTAATACTACATATAAAATTCAAACTAGTGATTTAGTTAATATATTTTAACAACTTAAAAATTACTTAAATTTATTTATGTTTACATTTTGAAAAAATACATCAAAAGCAATCAAAGTAATGTTTAAATTAACTCATAGAATAATATTATTAAATACTCTATAATCTCTCTACGTAGTTACAGGAAGATAATTTTTTAGAAAGGGTCTCACTTGGTATCCTCAGCTAACTTTAAACCTCCTACACAGACACGGTTGACCTCAAACTGACAATCATTTTGCACTAGCCTGGCTAGAGCAGGGATTACAAGTGTCCCCCACTGTGATTGGTTTATGCATAGTATTGACAGGTCAATAAGAATTCTCAAAGATAGCCTTCATGCAGGCCTTTCTAGGTTTGGTAGCTGCTGTTTGCTTCTGTAAAACAAGTGCTTCCACGGAAAAGCGCATGGTCTGTGTCTCCTTTTACAGCTCTCTACCCAATTTTCTAGTGCTCATTTCTCCCAGGGTGCTATGGCAACCGCAGACTTCTTGCTCCTAGTAAAGTCAGGCAGGCACGCAGCAGCCTCCAGGATTTCAAGACTACCATTTCTTCTGTACAGATGGCTCTCCATCTAGATCACTATATATCTCACTCCTTCCTCCCTTTCAGGCCTTTGCTCAGGTGTCCCTTCCTTGAGAAGCCTTCCCCAGTCACCCTTTGCAAGTGTCACCATGCTTCACACCATCCTGGCTCTCCCTATTCACTGCTTTTCCTTCTCTTCCTAAGAGTTGCTAATGTTCCATACTATATACCACACTTCTTTCATGTGTTGCTGGTCTCTCCGACTCAGGCAAGGGTTAGTATGCTATTTGTTCATTTCTATGACACAAATCTAAAAAGGGACTGGTAAGTGTTAGGGGCTCAAAACATGTATCAAACTAATTAGGCATGAAAAACAATGGAAATTAGTCAGGACAAATTTAAGACACAAAAGAGATGGAAGTTTCTTCCTAAATGTGGCTTATATCAATTACAAAATAACACAATAGTTTCTGTTTATCCTATGACCCATAGCCTCCCTTTTCTTTTCAATCTCTTTTTAACACAATGAATATTTATAACATAAATATTTCTAATATAAAAAATCACATGGCTATGTTTTTTGTTAGTTTGTTTGAAGCAATGTATTCCTGATTATCCTGGAACTTGCTATATAGTCCACGTTGGCCTTGAACTCACAGAGTTTCCTTCCTCTGGCTCCTGAGCTC
This sequence comes from Ondatra zibethicus, assembly GCA_004026605.1. Lineage (NCBI taxonomy): Eukaryota > Metazoa > Chordata > Mammalia > Rodentia > Cricetidae > Ondatra > Ondatra zibethicus. The sequence continues at coordinate 6,528 of PVIU01030201.1, read as the reverse complement.
TGGAATTAAAGGTATGTCAGGCTTGACTTTTTTATATTCAGAGAGAAAAATTTAATGATAAAAGCGTATGCTTAGCTGGATTGAATAAGTCAAAAAAGTTCTGGTTTTCCATACATGTGGAAGTCAGGTACAAGTATGTAAAGCAACTACCTTCTCAGTTCCCAGACTTGTAGTGTAAATGGATCCCTAGACATCTTGGAATAACTGGATTCTGCTGAGTCCAAAACCTCCAAATGGGAATCAAAGACAAAATTACACTGTCTTTAAAATCAATACCTGTTATAAGTCTAGGAAATTACGGATTGACATTTAAAAGTTCTGTAGTGAAAGAAATTGTCTCTCTGTGGTCCCAGGACTTCTATCCATTTCTTTTATGCTCATATTTTTCCAATCATTTATATATTTCTCTAGTGGAGAATCTCATTTGTTCTAGGATTTGGTGTGTGTGGTTTTTTTGAAGATCATATATTATAAAATTAGTAAAACATAAAAAAACCACAATTTTCCATTGAAACATTATTTCCTAAATGCGATTGAAGGAAACCATTTTGTTTTGAAGTCCTGGAAAAGAAACAGAGCTCTTTTTTCTTTTTCTATTTTATTTACTTCAACAACAAAACCTAAAATTACAATAAAACTAAGAATGTGTTTAACATCATATACCACTCTCTATAAAGGAACTTGACTTTTTTCTAATAGAGGAAGCCATACTCTGTAAGGGGGGTGGGGACTGCATTATAGTGTCCCCTGATTTTCTCACCGCTAAAGAAGAAACATTCCTTTACACAACAGATTTTGAAACTTTCCAGAAGGTGATTCTAGCTGAGGACAATCTGGGAAGAAGTCAAGCAGTGTTCATTTATCCTTTTATGGGATAAAATAATTACCTCCCTCTCCTGCTGGGTTCATTATAATTTGACTCATGAATTAAAGGTTTTATGTGGCTATTCCTTAAATATTATAGTCTGTTTCCAAACAATGTCATACTGCAAGGACCTGAAAGAATTTCCAAGGGGGTTTTGATTTTTACCCGGGACCCTCTGTTTAGAATCAAAAACACAAGGTGCTGGGAAAAGGCCCCTCAGACAGTGCATGGCATGAACCTTTTGCTGCTTCTCCAAGTGAGAAAGCCACAGGAGCCACGTGACCAGGCTGCCTAGATGAATAAAAGGCAAATGTTCTTTCTCCTGAAGATGGGACCTTTGTTAGCAAAAAGATAAATACAGGTTAATTTATAACGTTAAGACATGAGGCATGGGGCTAGGAATGTGACTCCAGCCACCAAAGCAAGCAAGCAAGCAAACAAAAAAACTTAGAAAAGCCCTTTTGTTCTTATTTTATGACAAAATAAACCAATCTTTTGGGGCCACTAACCTGGAAGAGAGATGCTAGTAATATTTCTAACTGGAAAAAACTGAGAAAGAAGGCAGCAGACAGACTGTTCTAACTAGACCTATGCTTGCTGAACGCCTGTCTACCTCTGACTTCTCCACATAGATCAGAAGTCATAAGTAACTCCAAAGAGGCAACGAGCTCCTCAGTAAACAAAGATGTAGTCAGGCAACCTTGCGGGCCGCCCTAGAGGCCATTTGCCCCACTCAGCTAAATATTCCTGGCTGAATTAAAAAATCTTGTAAATGTCCATTTTCTAGGCTGCAGGTATGGGTGCACACTGCATTTCTGGAAAATTTCAGTTTTGAGAAAATATTTATTCTATGTATATGAGCATTTTGCCTATGGTATGTATGTGTCGCACGTGACTGTGAATGTCAGGTGCCCCAAGAAGTCAGAAGAGGGCATTGGAGTCTTTGGCACTGGAGTTACAGATGGTTGGGAGTCACCACGTGAAGGCTAGGCCACACCACCAGGTCCTCTGTAAGAGCAGCCAGCATTGGTAAACACGGAACCATCTTTCCCCACCCTCTTGTAAAAGTGCCTCACTTTGAACACACATTCCTGGTATATCAGGCACTGGAGAACTCACCTACTAAGAAATACTATCCTAACACTTCAAAACGAATTGTCCGGTTGCAAATATAATTTTCTCTTTTGAATGACAATGGGCTTCAAAGAATAGCCAAGGTCCTAAGCTTGAACTACCATACAGAATGAGGCAGTATCTCTGCCTTCCTGTTGGAGGTTAGCCTTGAATTAAACCTACAGAGATACCTTCTGGTGTGTTAAATGAACTTTGTATTGCTGGCAAGCTTTCCAGACAGTTTTATCTATGACTAGAGTTTATGTTCCTGCGGGGCAAGAACCATGCTTATATATGAAAAGTATTTTCAACATTATCTAGTACTCTTAATAAATATTTATGAGGCCCTCAATAAACATATTTTAATTTTGGTTAAAATGTAACCTAAGTCGCTTCAAAATCCGCTTTAGCTTCCAAGGCCTGAAGCCTCCTCTAGTGTGGATATTTTGCTTCAAACCAACTCATCCCAGCGTCCCTTGCACTTTTGAAAATGGAGGCCTAGGCTACCGTTCATCAGAAACGGCAGCCGCTCCTTTATTTAGCCAGTAGGAAAAGGCAGGGCGACAGTAATAGCTTTGACTGATTACTTGGCAAGGGAAACCAAGCCCCGAGGGTGTTCAGGACTCTCTTTGGCCTATAAACCTGTTTGAAAACCTGTTTCTCAGAATTTAAAGCTTGGCTCAGCTGAGGTCGGTGTTACAGTGATGTCAATAACGCCACTGTACTGAGCCTCCAGGCCGGCCCGCACAGTTCATCATTAACTTTATTTTCATGGAAAGGCAACTTTGGGGAAAATAGCTGCCGCTTAAGCTGCTTTATTTTGATTTTCTTCCCCTAAAGAAATAGTTCTGCCAATATTGTTTCATTTGGATTTTGTGCCTTTCGGTGGGTGAGATTATTTTTAAAAGTCAGAATAGCCTGAATATACAGGATTGGGCACAACAGGGGACGGTATTTTTGAAGCTTAAAAATCAAAAGAACTCATTTAGGTCTGAAAGTAAATTTGAGATTCCACAATTACCTCTACTCTCTAACTTCTCTGAAAGGAAATGGTATTGAGCTGGGCTGTCTAGAGACTACTGTAGTGGGCTCTGTTCTCTTAGGAATCAAAATTTATTGCAGGGCACACTAATGTTTATCCTCACCCAAGGAGCTTAGGGAAGCAGTCAGGAGGACCAGGGGCCCAAACTGACTAGCTTCCTGTCCAGGTCCCTTGAACCCGGGGTTAGATGTGCAGGGCAATAGAAGGAGCCAGTTCTTCATGTGTCATGTGATTAACATTATTTCTAGACCCTGAAGGAAAGGGACTGAAGAGCCACGGGGATTGTGAGAAGGTGTTTTGTATGCAGGACGTCACTTTCTGACATGAGGATAAAATACCTGTCCATGCAGAGAGCATGCTCTTCACCTATGAACTTATCTAAGCAAATACAATTTTACACTTTAATTTTTCTTCCTGCTGACCTGCTAACGCTGACCAACACTGAAATAGCAAACATTAGCCAGAACTGCTTGCCCCCCCCCCATGAGTCATCTGAGCTGGTTAATCTCCTTAGAGAGTATCAAGTTTTAATTTCGCTTTGCCAGCACCAAGATGTGTACACACCGCAGCACAAGCCTTCCAGAAAGGTTCACTTTTTTTTCCTCTCAAATTATGGGAAAATGTTAAAGGCCTGCAAGTTTTGGCCAGTAGGGGGCAATACAGGTGGAATTTAATCAAAGTTTGGTTTTTTTTTTTTTTTTTTTGAAGCCACGGAAACCAAATTTCCTTTCTAACTGGAACCTGGAGTGTCGTCCTCCAGCGTGGCCTCATTTAGTCTCCCCACTGCACTGCAATGCTGCTAGAAGCTTCTCCTGTAAAAGGAGGACTCCCCTTCTTGCCCTCACCCGATGGGATGCATGAAGGTGTGCTGGAGGTTCAGACTGGCACATCTTGGCTTCACACTTCCGCTCCCTCAAGCTGGCTAACCCCTGACTGGGTGCTGCCCGTTCAGCAGTAGACCACCCTCAAGAATGAAGAGTTCGTAGGAGAACTTGGCAGGATGAGGAAAAGGGGAACAAGCTTAGCTTTAAATATGACGCCAGTTTCATCTAAAAGGTCAGACCAAACACACTGCTTACGAAGATAAGATAAAATCTGTGATTACTTGTTGCTTGGAGAATAGGAAGAGCTTAAAAAAAAAACAAAACAACTCTTATTCAAACTTCCGTAGCAGCACTACCGCCTCCTCACGTGTTATGAATGAGGAAGGCAGAATGTTTAATTGTCCTGAAGCTAACTTTCACCGGGTCTTAATCATCCTCACACTTCCCCACACTGAAGTGGGGCAACAAGAAGGACTATTCAGGAATAATGTAACCAACTCACTGCCTACTGGCCCCTGAGAATGCATGAATAGAGCCTACCTTTCATTTCTTATTTACTTTATTATTACTGTTTGACAATATTGCATTTCCCCCATTATCTACAAGGCGTCGAATCTTTGTCTCACTTGTTGATTTTAGTCATCCTCCTGAGAGGCAGCAAAAGTCATTCCGGGTTTGTAGCCCATTGGCTTTTCATAAAGCAGCTGTCAGAGCGAGCCCTGTGAAATGTTGGCCGCAGGTGACCTTCTGTCTCTGTCCACTGTAAATGCCTCCTGCTAAGCAACCAGAGTAGATGGGAATCTCCATTTGAAAAGGCCTTACTTTAAGGACTGGATGCAGTGGTTCAAATGTTGCTTCAGCTCTTCTTCCTTTTCATAGGACTCCAGTTCACTGCGGGCCTCATCATGATGGTAGCAGTAGATTTTATAAACATCCTCCAGTGGTCCTTTGATCTGCAAGAATACCTCTCCTGAGCAAAGCAAAACAAAGGCAAAATGATCTCATCAGCCCAAAGTGACATTTCATTGGCTAGTACTCAGTGCTGACTATTGGAAAGTTAGGTCTATCCCACCTGATTCCCAGATTGTTTGAAAGGGACGCGAGACATTTAGTGGATAGTTCTCCTTTCCTTTTCTTCCTCCCCCTTTCTCCTCCTTCCTTCCATGCCTTCCTCCCTCTCCTTTCTTCTTTTCTTCCTTTTATAAAACAAATGAAGAGCTTGACAGGTTGGTGCACAGGATCACAGTTAGAGCAGACTAGATTAGAGAAATCTGCCCATGTTTAAATCAAGTTATACTACTGACTGGCTTTGAGATTTAAGAAAATGATTTTAATTCTCTGACACTATTTCCTCATGTATAAATTACTAGATACAAAAGCTTTAATTTCATAAAGATAGCATTGCAATTAAGAGAGGTAGAGTGTACAAACTCATAGAGTGCACACATAATAGATGTTCAAAATGGAAAAAAGGTATTGTTGACTTATTAAAATTACAGGAGATGAAACAAGATATAAGGTATGTGGTTTTATTGATATTTAGTCTATAACAATATTTCCTATTCTTGGGAAGGTAAACAGTAGGATTTAGAGAAAAAAAACAAAAACAAAAACAAAAAACAAGATACAACAACAACAACCACAAAAGTAAGAGAGTGGGTAGGGAAAAGATTCAAGAGTTGAGAGCGCTTGCTGCTCTTCCTGAGGACCTGGGTTTGGTTCCCTACACCCACACCAGGTGGCTACCAACCACCTCAAACTCCAGGTCAGGGGATCCAATGCCTTCTGATTTTCCAGGAACTGGCACCATATGACAAACACATAAACAGAAATAAATTTTAAAAATGAATTTAAACTAATAGAACATTTCTCTCTATACAAGGAAGGTTAGGGGAGTATATGAAACAGCTTGGATCAATTGTATCCAGACATTTAATGAATCCTCTTTGATAATATGATAAAATTAGAAATATAAATAGTGGACCTGGTAGATACCAAATGATAATCTGATTTAATTACTTGCCTCCAGCACTTCAAACTGAGCATAAGCCTTCACTTCCAGCCTAGAATTAGATGTTGAGGGCAATGCACAGGAAGCATGTGACAAGATCTATTATCAAAAAGCATTGTAAAGTTGAGATGTGAAATAATTTGGAAGCTGAATTGAAGGCGATAGCTGGCTTTATTAACAGTGACGTGGACCTGCTGTATATAAGTAAGCAGAAAGTCCTGAGCACATGAAACAGGTTTTATATAACTGCATGTTATATCAATGCTTCCTTCTCTACATGCATGAAAAGATAAAAGGTTATTTACCTATATGCATTAGGAATGAATAAATCTGAATTGGGAGCAGATAAATGATTGTCTCAAGTCCTGCTGGACAAAGCCAAGCTAATAGGGTAGACATGAGTTTTAGTCCTCACATTCCAGTGCTCTGCTGGACACTGGCTGAGGTGGGAAGACCACTAAGTCAGAATCAGAAACCAGGGCTTGTACGGTGAGTTGGGGAATGATTTTGTTCTAATTTCTTTTGTGGCTATGTTCCCTCATGTTATTTGCAATATTTCTGAAGTGTCCCACTCATCAATAAGGCTTTTGTTTCCTCTTCATTATATGTGATTTCTTCTCTGCTTATAGCTAGATTTTTAAGTAATGTGAAGCTGTGTGTGTGTGTGTGTGTG
>PVIU01030200.1:0-16411 GCA_004026605.1 Ondatra zibethicus | reverse complement strand
ACACTGTCTCAGTGGGTGGACCAACCCCTCATGGTCCTGATTTCCTTGCTCATATTCTCCCTCCTTCTGCTCTTCAACTGGACCTTGGGAGTTCAGCCCAGTGCTCCCATGTGGGTTTCTGTATCTATCTCCATCTGTCCCTGACGAAGGTTCTATGGAGATATTCAAGATAGTCGTCAGTCTGACTACAGGTCAAGGCCAGTTCAGGCACTCTCTCCTCCACTGTCCAGGGTCCTAGCTGTGGTCATCCCCGTGGACTCCTGGGAACCCCTCCAGAGCTAAGCCTCTTGCCAACCCCAAAATGGCTCCCTCAATTAAGATATCCCCTTCCCTGCTCCCATATTCATCCTTCCTCCATCTCAACCATCCCACTCCCCCAAGCTTTCCCTAACCCTACCCTTGTCCCCTCTTTCTCCGCCTCTCCCCTTCTCCCACCCTACCCACCCCCATGCTCCCAACTTTTACCTGGTGATCTTGTCTGCTTCCAATTTCCAGGAGGATCTATATATGTTTTTATTTCGGGGGGTTCACCTTATTACTTAGCTTCTCTAGGATCACGAACTATAGGCTCAATGTCCTTTGATTATGGCTAGAATCCACTAATGAGTAAGTACATACCATATTCACATTTTTGGGTCTGGGTTATCTCACTCAGTATAGTGTTTTCTGCTTCCATCCATTTGCATGCAAAATTCAAGATGTCATTTTTTTTTTTACTGCTGAATAGTACTCTAATTTGTAGATGTGCCACACTTTCTTTATCCATTCTTCCATTGAGGGGCACCTAGGTTATTACAAATAATGCTGCTATGAACATAGTTGAACAAATGTTTTTGTAGTATGATTGGGCATCTCTTGGCTATATTCCCAAGAGTGGTACTGCTGGATCCTGAGGTAGGTTGACTTCCAATTTTCTGAGAAACCGCCACACTGATTTCCAAAGTGGTTGCACAAGTTTGCATTACCATCAGCAATGGATGAGTGTTCCCCTTATTCCGCTTCCTCTCCAGCGTAAGCTATCATTGGTGTTTTTGATTTTAACCATTCTGACAGGTGTTGGATGGTATCACAAAGTTGTTTTGATTTGTATTTTCCTGATAGCCAAAGAAGTTGAACATGTCCTTAAGTGTCTTTTGGCAATTTGAAATTCTTCTGTTGAGAATTCTTTGTTCAGTTCCGTATCCCAATTTTTAATTGGGTTATTTAGAATTTTAATGTCTAGTTTCGTGAGTTCTTTATATATTTTGGAGATCAGACTTTTGTCTGATGTGGGGTTGGTGAAGATCTCCCATTCAGTATGTTGCCTTTTTGTCTTAATGACTCTGTCCTTGCTTTCCTGAAGCTTCTCAGTTTCAGGAGATCCCATTTATTCATTGTTGCTCTAATTGTCTGTGCTGCTGGGCTTATATTTAGGAAGTGGTCTTCTGTGTCTGTGCATTGCAGGCTACTTTCCACTTTCTCATCTATCAGGTTCAGTGTGGTCAGATTTATATTGAGGTCTTTAATCCATTTAGACTTGAGTTTTGTGCATGGTCGTAGATATGGATCTATTTTCATTCTTCTACAGGTTGACATCCAGTTATGCCAGCACCATTTGTTAAAGATGCTTTTGTTCCTCCATTGTATAATATTAGCGTCTTTGTCAAAAATTAGGTGTTCATAGGTTTGTAGATTCATATCTGGGTCCTCAATTCGATTCCATTGGTCAACATCTCTGTTTTTATGCCAATACCAAGCTGTTTTCATTACTGTAGCTCTGTAATAATAGAGTTTGAAGTCAGGGATGGTAATGCCTCCAGACGTTCCTTTATTGTATAGGATTGTTTTGGCTATCCTGTTTTTTTCATATAAAGTTGATTATTGTTCTCTCAAGGTCTTTGAAGAATTTTGTTGGGGTTTTGATGGGGATTTCGTTGAATCTATAGATTGCCTTTGGTAGGATTGCCATTTTTACTATGTTGATCCTACCAATCCAAGAGCATGGGAGATCTTTCCATTTTCTGGTATCCTGTTCAATTTCTTTCTTCAAAGTCTTAAAGCTCTTGTCAAATAGATCCTTCACTTCCTTGGTTAGTGTTATCCCAAGATACTTTATGTTATTTCTGGCTATTGTGAAAATGATGTTTCTCTGATTTTCCTCTCAGCTTCTTTATCCTTTGTGTATAGGAGGGCTACTGATTTTTTTTTTAGTTGATCTTGTATCCTGCCACATCACTGAAGGTATTTATCAGCTGTAGGAGTTCTCTGGTAGAGTTTTTGGGGTCACTTGTGTACACTATCATATCATCTGCAAATAATAAAAGTATGACTTTTTCCTTTCCAATTCAAATCCCCTTGATCTCCTTATGTTGTCTTATTGATATTGCTAGAACATCAAGTACTATGGTGAAGAGATATGGAGAGAGTGGACAGCCTTGTCTTGTTCCTGATTTTAGTGGAATTGCTTTGAGTTTCTCTCCATTTAATTTGATGTTAGCTGTTGGCTTGCTGTACATTGCTTTCATTATATTTAGATATGATCCTTGTATCCCTAATCTCTCCAAGACCTTTATCATAAAGGGGTGTTGAATTGTGTCAAATGCTTTTTCAGCATCTAATGAAATGATCATATGGTTTTTTCTTTCAGTTTGTTTTATATGATGGATAACATTGATAGATTTTTGTATGTTAAACCAGCCCTGCATTTCTGGGATGAAGCCTATCTGATCATAATGGATGATTTTTTTGATGTGTTCTTGGATTCAGTTTGCCAGTATTTTATTGAGAATTTTTGCATCGCTGTTCATGAGTGAGATTGGTCTGTAATTCTCTTTCTTGGTTGTGGCTTTGTGTGGTTTTGGTATCAGGGTAACTGTAGCTTCATAAAAAGAGTTTGGCAATGACCCTTCTGTTTCTATTATGTGGAACACCTTAAGAAGTATAGGCATTAGCTCTTCTTGGAAGTTCTGGTAGAATTCTGCACTAAAACCATCTGGTCCTGGGATTTTTTTGGTTTGGAAGTTTTTGATGACAGCTTCTATTTCCTTGCAACTTATAGGTCTATTTAAATTGTTCACCTGGTCTTGATTTAATTTTGGTATATGGTATTTATTTTAAAAATTGTTCATTTCTTTTACATTTTCCAATTTTGTGGAGTACAGACTTTTGTAGTAAGACCTAATAATGATTCTCTAAATTTCCTCAGTGTCTGTTGTTATGTCCCCTTTTCATTTCTGGTCTTGTTAATTTCAGTGTTCTCTCTCTCTGCCTTTTGATTAGTTTGGGTAGGGGTTTGTCGATCTTGTTCATTTTCTCAAAGAACCAGCTCTTTGTTCCGTTGATTCTCTGGATTGTTTTCTGTGTTTCTATTTTGTTGATTTCAGCCCTCAGTTTGATTATCCAGTCTTCTTCTCCTCCTGGGTGAGTCTGCTTCTTCTTTTCTAGAGCTTTCAGGTGTGCTGTTAAGTCACTAATGTGTGTTTTCTCCGTTTTCTTTATGTGGGCACTAAGTGCTATGAACTTTCCTCTTAGCACTGCTTTCATAGTGTCCCATAGGTTGGGGTATGTTGTGTCTTTATTTTCGTTGAATTCAAGGAAGACTTTAATTTCTTTCTTTATTTCTTCCTTGACCCAGGGGTGGTTCAGTGTTTGACTGTTCAGTTTCCATGAGTTTGTAGGCTTTTGGGGGGTGGAATTGTTGTTAAATTCTAACTTTACTCCATGGTGATCTGATAAGACACAGGTGGTTACTCCAATTTTTTTGTATCTGTGGATGTTTGCTTTGTTACCGAGTATGTGATCAATTTTTGAGAAGGTTATGTGAGGTGCTGAGAAGAAGTTATATTCTTTCCTATTTGGGTGGAATGTTCTATAGATGTCTATTAAGTCCATTTGATTCATTACATCTGTTAGTTCTCTTGTTTCTCTGTTAAGTTTCTGTCTGGTTGACCTGTCTATTGGCAAGAGAGAAGTGTTGAAATCTCCTATTATTAGTGTGTGGGGCTTGATGTGTGATTTGAGTTTTAGTAATGTTTCTTTTACATATGTGGGTGCTTTTATAATAGGGGCATATATATTCAGGATTGAGACTTCATCTGATGAATTGTTCCTGCTATGAGTATAAAGTGTCCTCTCCATCTCTTCTGATTGATTTTAGTTTGAAATCAATTTTGTTAGGTATTAGGATAGCCACACAGGCTTGTTTCTTAGGGCCATTTGATTGGAAAACCTTTTCCCAACCCTTTACTCTGAGATAGTGTCTGTCTTTGAGGTTGAGGTGTGCTTCTTGTAAACAGCAGAATGCTGGATCCTGTTTTCGTATCCATTCTCTTAACCTTGCCTTTTTATAGGTGAATTGAGTCCACTGATATTAAATGATATTAATGACCCGTGGTTGTTAACTCCATTTATTTTTTGGTGGTAGTGTTTGTGTGTTTCCCTTCTTTGAGTTGTGTTGGTGGAGGGTTATCAGATGTCTGTGATATTGTGGGTGTTGTTGGCTTCCTTGGGTTGAGGTTTTCCTTCTAGTCCTTTCTGAAAAGCTGGGTTTGTGGATATGTATTGTTTAAATCTGTTTTTGTCATGGAATATCTTATTTTCTCCATCGATGGTGAAAGAAAACTTTGCTGGGTATAGTAGTCTGGGCTTGCATCCATAGTCTCTTAGTGTCTGCAGCACATATATTCAAGACCTTCTGGCTTTCATGGTTTCCATTGAGAAGTCAGGTGTAATTCTGATAGGTTTACCTTTATATGTTACTTGATCTTTTTCCTTTGCAGCTCTTAATATTCTTTCTTTGTTCTGTATGTTTTGTGGTTGATTATTATATGGTGAGGGGATTTTTTTTTGATCCAATCTATTTGGTGTTCTGTAAGCTTCTTGTACCTTCATAGGGTTATCCTTCTTTAGGTTGGGAAAGTTTTCTTCTATAATTTTGTTGAATATATTTTCTGGGCCTTTGAGCTGGAGTTCTTCTCCTTCTTCTACCGCTATTATTCTTAGGTTTGGTTTTTCCATGGTGTCCCAGATTTCCTGGATATTTTGTGTTAAGAATTTGTTGCATTTGCTGTTTTCTTTGATCAGTGAGTCTATTTCCTCTATACTATCACCAGTGCCTGAGATTCTTTCTTCTATCTCTTGTATTCTGTTGGTTATACTTGTCTCTGTACTTCCTGATCCAGAGTTTCCATATCCAGTCTTCCCTCGCTTTGTGTTTTCTTTATTACCTCCATTTCAGTTCAAGTCTTGCACTGTTTCCTTTACCTGTTTGATTGCTTTTTCTTGATTTACTTGGGTATCTTTGAGGGATTTATTAATTTCTTCTAACTTTTTGTTTGTCTTCTCTTCCATTTCTTTAAGGAAGTTTTTCACTTCCTCTTTAAAGGTCTCTGTCATTTTCATAAGGTTACATTTAAAGTCGTTTTCTTCTACTTCTTCTGGGTTAGGATTTTCAAGTCTTCCTGTTGCTTGCTCGCTGGAATCTGGTGTTACCATATTGCTTTTCAGGATGTTGGAGGAATTCTTGCATTGGCGCCTAACCATCTCTTCCTTCAAATGAGGCCAGCAGAGTCTTGGCGTCTTGGTCCAATCTTTGCTGTGGCTGACTGTGCACTTGGGAGTTTTTCTTGGGCTGTCCTCTCAGCACTGGAGCAGGCTCTCAGATCCCCTCTGCCCTGAAGCAGGCTGTGTTGGGGGCTCCAAGGACCTCACAGATGGGGGCAGGGTAGAATGTGGTAAAGAAAGCCAGCAGCAGGAACATACCCTGCTGGATGGTCAGAAAAGCTTAGGGAATAGGAGGGGGCCTGGCTTCAGTATCGTGGCCACTTACTCACCTCTCCAGTTCCCCTCAGCATGGGAGTTGAGTCCTTTAGAGGTCTTTGAAGAATTTTGCTGAGATTTTCTTGGGTATTGCCTTGAATCTGGAGATTGCTTTTTGTAAGATTGCCGTTTTTATCATGTTAATCCTATTGATCCAAGATAATGGGCCATCTTTCCATTTTCTAATGTTCATCAATGACTTTATTCAAAGACTTAAAGTTCTTGTCATCCAGGTCTTTCCCTTGTTTGGTTAGTGTTACCCCAAGAGAGTTTATGGTTTTTGTGGCTATTGTAAAGGGTGATGTTTCTTTGATTTCTTTCTCAGTCCTTTTATCAGCTGTATATAAGAAGGTGACTTTTTTTTAGTTAATCTTGTATTCTGCAACATTACTGAAGGTGTTTATCAGCTGTAGGAGTTCCCTGGTTGAGTTTTTGGGGTCATTTACGTATACTATAATATCATCAGCAAATAATGAAAACTTGACTTTAGCTTTCCCAATTTGTATCCCCTTGATCTCCTTTTGTTGTCTTATTACTCTAGTTAGAACTTCGAGTATTATATTGAATAGATATGGAGAGAGAGGCCAGCTTTGTCATTTTCCTGATTTCAGTGTATTGCTTTGAGTTTCTCTCCATTTAGTTTGATGTTTGCTGTTGGCTTGCTGTATATTGCCTTTATTATGTTTAGGTATGTTCCTCATATCCCTGCCTGCTCCAAGATCGTTATCATGAAGGGGTATTAAATTTTGTTGAAAGCTTTTTCCACATCTAATGAGATGATCATGAGATTTTTTTCTTTCAGTTTGTTTATATGGTGGATTTCATTGACAAATTTTCATATGTTGAATCATCCCTTCATCTCTGGGATGAAACCTACTTGGTCATGGTGGATGATTTTTCTGATGTGTTCTTGGGTTCATTTTGCCAGTATTTTATTGAATATTTTTCATCAATGTTTATGAGGGAGATTGGTCTGTAGTTCTCTATCTTAGTTGTGTCTTTGTGTGTTTTGGGTAGCAGGGTAAACATAGCCTCATAAAAAGAGTTTTGTTTCTATTGTGTGAAACAATCTGAGGAGTATTTGTATTAGCTCTTCTTTAAAGTTCTGGTAGAATTTGTGCTGAAGCCATTTGGCCTGGACGTTTTTGGCTGGGAGACTTTGATGACTGTTTCTATTTCCAAAGGGGTTAAAGGTCTATTTAATTTGTTTATTTGATTTTGATTTAATTTTCATATGTGGTACTTATCTAGGAAATTGTCTATTTCCTTTAAATTTTCTAATTTTGTTGAGTACAGGTTTTTCAAGTATAACCTGATAATTCTCTGAATTTCCTTGTGTCTGTTGTTATAGCCCCCTTTTCATTCCTGATTTTGTTAAGTTGGATTTTCTCTCTGTGTCTTTTGCTTACTTTGGATAAAAGTTTGTCTATCTTGTTGATTTACTTGAAGATCCAACTCTTTGTCTCATTGATTCTTTGTATTGTTTTCTTTGTTTCTATTTTTTATTGATTTCAGCCATCAGTTTGATTATTTTTAGCCATGTGGTCCTCCTGAGTGAGTTTGCTTCTTTTTGTTTTTTAACTTTCAGTTGTTCTGTTAATTCACTAGTGTGGGATTTTTCTGGTTTCTTCATTTAGGCATTTAATGCTATGAATTTTCCTCTTATCACTGCTTTCATTGTGTCCCAAAAATGTGGGTATTTTGTTACATACCTTTCATTGAATTCTTGAAAGTCTTTAATTACTTTCTTTACTTTTTCCTTCACCCAGGGATTATTTAGTTGAACACTGTTCAATTTCCTTGAACTTATGGGTTTTCTGCAGTTAGTATTGTTGAATTCTAACTTTAAGCCATGATGATCCGATAAGATACAGGGGTTTATTTCAATTTTTTGTATCTGTTGAGTTTTGCTTTGTTACCAGGTATGGGGTAGATTTTAGAGAAGGTTCCATGAGGTGCTGAAAAGAAGGTATATTCTTTTGCATTTAGGTGGAATGTTGTATAGATATCTCCTATACCCATTTGAGTTGTAACATTTGTTAATTCCCTTATTTCTCTGTTGAGTTTCTGTCTGGCAGACCTGTGCAGTGTTGAGAGTGGGGTATTGAAGTCTCCCATTATTAGTGTGTAGAGCTTGATGTGTGATTTAAGCTTTAGTAATTTTTTTTTTTTTTTTACAAATGAGGGTGCCCTTGAATTTGGGTCATACGTGTCTAAAATTGAGACTTCTTCTTGATGGATTTTTCCTATTACAAATATAAAATGACCTTCTTCATCTCTTTTGACTAATTGTAGCTTGAAGTCAATTTTGTTAGATATTAAGATACCTACACCAGCTTGTTTCTTAGAACCATTTGTTTGAAATATCTTTTCTCAACACTTCACTCTGAGGTAATATCTGTCTTTGTAGTTGAGCTGCATTTCTTGTATGCAACAGAAGGATAAATTCTGTTTTCATATCCAGTTGATTTGCCTGTGTCTTTTTATAGGTGAATTGAGTCCATTGATATTAAGTGATAATAATGACCAGTGATTACTAGATAACTAGTTTTTGTTATTTTTGCTTTTGATGTTGGTGGTGGTAGTGTGTGTGTGTGTGTGTGTGTGTGTGTTTCTCTTCTTATGAATTTGCTGGTGTAGAATTATCTATTGCCTGTGTTTTTGTGGATATAGCTAATGTCTCTGGATAGGAATTTTCCATTTAATCTCTATAGGGATGGAATGTGGATAGGTATTGTTTAAATCTGGGTTTGTCATGGAAAATCTTGTTTTCTCTGTCTATGGTGTTGAAAACTTTGCTGGATATAGTAGTCTGGGCTGACATTCATGGTCTCATAGTGTCTCAGTAACACTTGGCCAGGACCTTCTGGCTTTTGTTGTTAATTATTACTGGTCTGCCTTTATATATTATTTGGCCATTTTACTCTGTGGCTCTTAATATTCTTTCTTTTTCCTGTATGTATAGTGTTTTGATTATTATGTGGTGAGGGTCCTTTTTTTGGTTCAGTCTATTTGGTGTTCTGTAAGTTTCTTATATTTTCATAGGTGTGTCCTTCTTTAGGTTGGGGAAGTTTTCTCTATGATTTTGTTGAATATATTTTCTGTGGTTTTGAGCTGGACTTCTTCTCCTTCTTCTATACTCCCATTCTTCAGATCAGTCTTTTCATGGTGGTCCCACATTGGTGTAGGAGGTCTTCTGTATTTGTGTTGCTTTCATTGGTTGAATAAAAAAATACCTTGGCCTTTTGATAGGGCAGCACTTAGGTAGGCAGAGTAGGCAGAACTGAATTCTGGGAGGAAGGAAGCAAAGAGAGAGAGAGAGAGAGAGAGAGAGAGAGAGAGAGAGAGATGCCATAAAGCTGCTAGGTCAGACATGCTGAATCTTTCCCGGTAAGCCATGACCTCATGGTGACATACAGATTATTAGAAATGGGTTGAATCAAGATGTGAGAGTTAGCCAGTAAGAGGCTAGAGCTTATGGGCCAAGCAGTAATTTAATTAATACAGTTTCTGTGTGATTATTTCAGGTGTAAGCTAGCTGGGCAGCCGGGATGAAAAGCAGGCCTGCTCTTACTGTTACACCACATTTCCTGAATATTTTGTGTTTAGAATTTGTTGGATTTTACATGAAACTGTTTCCTCTGTTGTATCTTCAACACCTGAGATTCTCTCCTCTTCCATCTCTTGTATTCTTTCACTTTCTGAGGACTGTATCCTTTGAGGAATCTGGACCAGTCTGAGCAGTAAGGATGCTGCTACCCCGGTTCCAGGCAGGGTCCCTATGAGAAGCTTAGGAGCCACAGATGACATGCCCTGACTCCTCAAGCTTCAGATCTACAGTCAGCTCAAGGCCATGGGCCAAATGATCCCACACCTGTCCCATTCCAGCCTAGGCCTTAGAGTAAGCTCTAATTTCTGGCTCATTATATAACTTAGGATAAGCACCAGACACTATGCCATCAAGTCCCACAAGATTGCTCTCCTATGTGGAGTCTAAAAGCCACAAAATTAATAGACCCAAGGATTTGTAGGTTGTAAACAGAGACTGCTCATTTGTTTCCCAGACACCCAGACCTTAAAAATTATACAGAAACTATATTAATTATAACACTGTTTGGCTAATAGCTTAGTCGTATTCCTAACTAGCCCTTACATCCTAAATGAACCTATTTTTATTATTCTGTGTATCACCAGGAGGCTGTGGCTTACCGGTTAAGTTTCTGGCACCTGCCTTTCTCTTTTGGCAGCTCCATGGTGTCTCCTTGATTCTGCCTTCCCTCTCTCTATACATACATACATACATACATATGTATACATATATGTATGTATGTATGTATGTATGTGTGTTTGGATTTCCTGCCTGGATTTATTCTGCTAAGCTATTGACTGAAACAGCTTTATTCATTAGCCAATAAAAGGAACACATATACAGAAGGACTTCACACATCATATCCCCTTTTCTGTCTTAATAAAAAAGAAGGTTTTAACTTTAACATAATAAAATTACATAGAACAAAACAGGTATCAAGAAAGAATTACACTTACAATATTTAGTCTATTTGTATCTGGAAAGTTTTACATCTAATTTATCTTTTATCATAACTAAAGAAAACTATAACTATTTGTCTTCAACTCTTCAAAGATCCCAGAAGGATTTGATATTACCTAAGTTAACAGGAAGTGCATTGTAAGAAACTTCCAAAGGTTTAGAAATGAGACATCTTATTGTCTGGAAGTCACCCAAAGTTCTTTTATAACATTGAGGCATCCATCTTCAGCATACAGGCCCATAGTGTCTGGCAGACCTTTTAGTGAAGTGGGAAAGTTGAAGATCTGTTCTGCCTTGAACTGACAAAGTTCATCTGTTGAAGATCTGTTCTACAAAATGTCTGGCAGTCTCTTTCATGAAGCAGGAACCCTAAAGGACCATTCTATCTTTTGGAAAGTTCAGCAGTCACTTTTCTGCGGGTCCTGCATGTCCAGTTTATACAACATACCATCAAGCAGTCCAGGCAAGAGCAGTTTCTTGCCCAAATGACTAGCCTTGTATCATTGCAGGCAAATTGCATAGCAAGATTTTTCAATGCCCATTCTCTGAAGTAGTTGGTGCTGCCATAAGCAGACATGTTTTATCTTAAGAAAAGTCTAAGTTCTTAAAACATTTTAAATGTTATATTCTGTAGGTCTTTGAAAGGTTTAAAGAATATCTATCTAACTGAAATATCTATCTAACTAACATGACTACAGCTTGACTATTATAAATGACTATTAATCTATAATTTTTAATTATATATTACATTTTAAATGAGCTGCACAAACACAATACCATAAACAAGAGCAGAAATACATATACACAGTGTAACAAAATCAACCTTAAATTTGTGTCAATAGACCAAGATCCATACCAATGCAAAGTATTCTCTATAACATATCCCCCCATTTTTAAGAAAGCGGTTGACTGTTACCATTTAACCATTTATAATCAACCCTTTTTAAATGAAAACAAAGATTTATAAACAATGATTTTGGGAATTTAGGTATAGTTTTTTCCAAACTGCTTTCTGTTGTTTGTTGGACAAAGTATTTTAGGGGATTTACAGAGATCTTTTAGGGGGTCTTGTTTCATCAAACCACATTAGCCTGGAAGGAATACACAGGTTCTCATGGTTCAGATGCAGTTTCATATATCATGAGAACATTTTATGGTGAATTGAGGCCCTGTACACCATCATCCAGGTCAAGAGTCTTAAAGCTTCTTCCCATCCCCGGCGTTCCTGTTGGTCTGTGTCTGCCCAAAGGCTGAAGAAATCCCAAAGTCAATAAGAGCTCAAGGGGGCAGAAGTGGAGCACTGTCTCCAGGAAGGGAGAAAATACTGGGAAGAACAGTCAACACACTTAAATTTCATTTTTCTGAAGTGTAAGTCTAGGAAAGAGGTTTGGATCCTTGGAAGGA
Source organism: Ondatra zibethicus (assembly GCA_004026605.1). Lineage (NCBI taxonomy): Eukaryota > Metazoa > Chordata > Mammalia > Rodentia > Cricetidae > Ondatra > Ondatra zibethicus. The sequence goes on along the minus strand of PVIU01030200.1, from coordinate 4,662 downwards.
TCCAAAGTAGTATTCAGTCCGTGAGGGCTTCCAGCCTCAGGTCAAAACATAAATTAGAGAGGCCCACTGCTTGTGAATGCCACTGGTGAGCTCCTGGCCAGCAGTCTGAGAGGCCAGGTGTTTGGAGCCATCAGAAAGTTTTTCAACTATAAAGATTGAAAAAGGAAGCATTTGCAAGCCTCTGGTGGTCTAGGTAACAATCCTGTATGTATAGCATGTAATCCTGATACTTGTAGGAAAGCAGAAAGCAGCAGTGTTTCCTGACTCAGAGTGACCCTGAGGACTCTGGGAACTCTTGGTTGGGTCTGGAACACTGATTTTTAAAAGTGAGTGGCCTTCACGTTGTAGTACCTAGGGTATCTTTTCTGTTTTACTGAGCTGTGTCTGTGTTACCTATGTTTTTGGAAATTCTGAAATGAAATCTCATGACTTTCATGTGGGAGATTCCTTTGAGCCTCATGAAATCTCACTTTGAGGACTTCCAAGAAAATCTCTGGAGTTTGAAGAACAGGTCTATGTACAAAAACCTGTTGCATTTTGTTCCTTTGATTGGCTTCCATTCCATGTGGGCTATTCAGTTGCAGTCTTCTTTAGCCTTTCTCTTATTTAGAAGGCACAACATGTAGATTTTAAGTATGGCATTTATACATATTGCCCTACATTCTGGCCTGGATATTCCTGGTAGAGAATTCTCCAGCACTGATAAGGAAATATCAGCCAAATTCTTCTCCAATTCCATCCTTTAATTTCAGAAGAACAAAATGAAGCCAAAGGGCAGGACAAAGTCTGGCCCACAGTCTTGTCAACTCTGCCAGAAAAGTAATGAATGCTGCCACCCTACGTACTTTGAGTACCAGTCACAAAGCAAAACCAACTGATGGAGACACTCCATGGCCCTTTTCACTTCCCCCAGTCACTTGTTAAGTCAACCTATGCCTCCATGGCACTGAACAGGTAGAGAGATTTACTACCAGAGGCAATACTGTGCCCTGTGCATACCTGGAGCAGATTCCCCTATCAGCTCCAGTGTCCTGGTCATTCACTTTCATCTGGCTCTGGATGCCAGTCGCCCTCTGAAGATGGATGCTATAAATTAATCCCAAACTAGCTCAGAATTGAGTATAATAAAGGGTAATTTATTTAGGAATAGACAAACAGATCACGGTCCTCTGCACAAATGTGGGACAGGAACTGAATCCAGCAGCCAGAAGAGAGAACACAAGCAAACGTTATAGCTGCATTTATAGTATAAGAGACCATGCCCAAGTGGACTGGTATTTTAAAGGCTATTAGGTGAAGGAGTTCCCACAGCACTTCCCCCTTTTGTCTAAATAAGAGAGTTCTAAGCCTAATACAAAACTATATACAATAAAAATATCAAGTATAAAAATTAGAATTACAACCAGCATAAACAATATCAAGCAAGAAACATAGGCTAAATGCTTCAATAGTTATCCTATCCTAAGGAGTCTAAGTCTTGCATTAAAAATAGCTTGGCCAAGCCATGAGAGGAACATAACTATGACTATCCAGTCTTCAACCCCATCTAAGGCCTGAAAAGGGAAATACTATTACTTAAGTAAATAGAAAGTGCAATGAAGCAACTTCCAAAATGTGCAATAAATGATAGAGACTCTGGCTACCTGGGCAACCACCCAAAGTCTCATTCACAATGTCGGGACAACCAACTTTGGCAAAGGCCTAGAGTAACTGACAGACCATTTTCAGAGGCAGGAAAATTTTCAAAACCATCTCACCCTGTCTTGGCAATGTTAAACAGTTTTTTTTCTTGTATCTTGCTTGTCCTGTCCAGACACCATGCATTTTGTCTGTGGTCAAGGCATGGGCAGTTCCTTGCCCAAAGGCCAGTTTTTCTAAGAAGAAAACAAGCTCCAAGTGGAGTGTCTTTGGTGCTCAACATTCTTTCAGGAATGGATTGGTGCTGCCAAGAGCAATTGTGTCTCACGTCAACAGAAACATAATTAATTTAAATGTCATATTCTACAGTTTTTTTGAAATGGTTGAAGATTACCTATCTATGAGGAATATAGTCTCTATATATCCAAAGAACCTGATTTGTCTAACTATAAGTATGACAAACATGGATGACTAATGACCTATAATTTTAATACCTATATAGCTTAAAGACTAAGACTTCATATTAGAATATTAAACAACCTTTAAACAACTGTGCAGCAAATGAGGACAATAACCTCAAAATATAAACAATATGTAAGTATCTTGATCATAAGTAGAAACGTATAGTGCAATATGATAAATATATCCTAAAATTGTATCAATATACAAAATGTCTTAAGCAGAAGTAGAAGCATGCATGCATACAACATGACAAAATAATTTTGTCATGTAATATATTGTAAACAGAAATAGGAGCATATTCAATATAATGTGAATTTGTATCAATATGCAAGAATCTATACCAATATAAATTGCCTATAAATAATAGCTCACAAGTATTCACTCTATTACTCACTATTATTATTAGTGAGTAAATTCACACTAATCTACCTATTATTCCATCCAATTTTCCTTCTTTTTTCAAAGAGATCCCTGAGCCTACATAATTTCCACTCCAACTCCCAACCCTATACCAGTTATAATCAACCCCTAATTGATGTCTTGAACCCTGAGGACAAACTTTGTTGGGAGAGGTGACGTCCTCTTCTAGGATTACTTCCAGTTGTCATGGGGGCGATGTTCTTTCTATGGGATCCTGTGAAAGTAAAATGATGGTTAAGTTTCAAGATAACTGGCTGGTATAATTGCAAATAGTCTCTGAGTAGTCAATAGGGTTTTTTGAGGTTCCTGTTTGAAGTTCTGGTCGGAACATTGTAAGAACGTGCACCATTTCAGCTAATCCAGTTGGGACCATTTTGAGCAGCTGGTACACATAACTGGTCTTAAAGTAGCACTATCAACATCATGACATCATACCAACCAGGAGGCCCCAACTTCTTCCTGGACACTTCAAACATTACTGCAGGAAAATGTATTGTTCATTGTGGAAAACTTAAACATTACTTATATAGACATATATTCAACAAAAGGTAAATGAAGACAAAAATAGGTATGGAGAAAAGTAAAAATTTTCCTAAATTCTTTCTTCCCATCCCGTACCAGATGGCTCCTGACATGAGACAGAAACTCTGAATTTTTAACAACATGTTTGGTTTTACAGAAAGATAACCATTGTCCAACTCCAAAGCCATCTTTGATTTTTAAGTGAGTTGTGACTATTATTCTACTGGGCAGCAATATATATATATATTGGGTTGGAAATTGGAGTGGAAATTATGTAGGCTCAGGGATCTCTTTGAAAAAAGAAGGAAAATTGGATGGAATAATAGGTAGATTAGTGTGAACTTACTCACACTAATGACACACACACACACACACACACACATATATATATATATGGTTTTGCTTGTAATCTAGCACTAAGAAGGCAGAAGCAGAAGGCTATCCTTTAGAATAGTCTCATGTAGACAAACCAGAGAAAAAGTTAACTGTATGAACTCTTAAGTGACACAGAGACATTGGAAGCCTTTGGGGAACAATGCATTTTAAAATCACTCTTTCTGGATTATGTGATCCAGACACCAGTTTTTATAAATTAATAAATAATGCTGGTACAATTCCATATTGGAAAAGTGACAGTAAGGAATACTTCACAATATACATAAAATGAAATCTAAAGAGGCTGGAGCTGTCATTCAGTAGCAGTGTGTGTGTCACATGGAAATGTCATGTGCAACCTCTAGCATCATTAACTCTCAAGAATGTGCCTAACGTCAGACTGGGGTATGACTTAGTATATGGTATCCCTCTTTTCTAAATGGAGCGTTATAGTCAGTGATACATTTTTTCTTTTTCTTTTTCCTTTTGTTGTCTTTTAAAATTGAAAATACATTCTTCTCTCATGATCTTAAAAAATTGCTAATTTTTCAAACTGTTTCATTGCCTCAGCTGTTTCTACAAGGTCATAGGATCAAACATGCTAGCTGCTAAGTTCTGCTTTTGTACGAAATGTTGCTTGTGTAAGTGACTGAGGCCTCTGCTGGATGTCTGTTACAAAGTCGAGCCTTGCCTATACTGAGACAAGATATGTTTAATTTGTCTCTCCCACATTCTAACTTTGTGATCTTTGCCTTTAAAATTCTTTGGCTAACAATAGCTAGGGCCTTACCTAGAAAACTTTCTCTGTTTAGGACCTGGCCAGTGTTTTGTTTGGTTTTAATGAAAGTTGTGTAATTTACTAAAACCATAACCAAAACATGAGTCAGACTGGTGAATCTCTGAATGATCCCAGACCCACAACATACATGGATAGTGACAGATTCCCAGTGGCCTAGCATGATGCTTTGGCCTCTCCCATCAGGTCACGAGACACTGGGAAAGCTGTAAGGAAGAGAGTTGAGATAGACTGAGATCAGCCATTGTAGCCTCGGGGCAGCAAGGTTCTAGTGGAAGAATAAGGCAGCTCATAGGGGACCAAGAGAAGGTGGTACTAAGTGGTTAGTGTCCTCCAGAGGAGAGGAAGATGTGTTATTGATGCACCTGCTCCCACCTGCTCATGATCAAGGGCTGCTTTATGCCCTTAGGGAAAATACTTCCAGTATTAGAACCAGAGTCAAGAAAACT
>PVIU01030199.1:0-16409 GCA_004026605.1 Ondatra zibethicus | reverse complement strand
ATAGTTCTTAGATTTCCAAAGGCCCCTATTGCCTTTCTTGCCACTGGGCATTTGTCTGGTTTCTTAAGACTTAGCCAGCATCCACCTGAACATGGGATGCCACCGCCTCAGCCCGAAGGGTCCGCTTTCTGAAACACAAAACTGGTTAGCAGAACGACATCTGCACAGACAAACGTATGACGAGGTGGGGTTCCCTTTGGGTTTCTGCACTAGCTCCTGTTGGATCTAGGTAGAAACATGAGGTTTCAGTGAGCGAGAGAGCAAAAGTTATTGCTAAAGAAGCCAGAACTACAACCGTGAACATGACTGTAGTGGGTGTGGCCAGCTTGATACACAGCTGATAACGATCCTCCATCTAAACTCTGCTCTTTTCTTTCACACAGCAACCGAAGGAAATGAAGTCCAGTGCTGGAAGTAAAGGAAATGAGGTAGGAAATAGGAACTCTTGGGGAATTTTTCTAGGAAACAATCCTATAACACCATTTTCCCAACACTCTTAAACTGCTTAATTTCATATCTATCTTTCCTTTATGTTTCCCTGATTATAAACATAAAGCTTGATCATTACAGATAATATGGGGATTTTTGGAGGCTAAAATTAAAATAACGCCACCCTACAGAGAAAACATTAACCTTCTGGGTACATCAGTCTAATCTTTTATGCCTCAAAAATATGTCAGCTGGGCAGTGGTGGCACACGCAATTGATCCTAGAACTTGGGAGGCGAAGGCAAGATCTCTGAGTTCAAGACCAGCCTGATCTACAGAGTGAGTTCCAGGACAGCCAGGGCTACACAGAGAAACCCTGTCTCAAAAACAAACAAACTACGGCACAGACATTGTTTCATAACCTTCTGATTGCCAGAGCCACACCTGGTGAACAGCTTGCCGTTTGGAGGACATGGTTTAAATTGTTTCATTGTATTATATTTTATAAAGGTGTCACGATTTCTTTAATTAGCCTTCCATCATGGTACACTATCTTAAAAGCCTTTGTTTTCCCCCAGATGTGAAGCAAGTGAGTGTCAAAAATCATGCCACATCTCATGAAAATCATAGCTGAAAAGTAATTCTCCTTTTGTGTAGCATCAATTACTTTGGTCTGTAAAGTTCACATTTCACCAAGTGAACTGGACAAACATTCCAGTCAATAGACTGGCCGAGTCCTGGCCGTGAGGGCCACCTTCCAGTTGGCCTGGAAAATTCGGCATTATATTTTTTATCTTCATGTTTGAATATGGAAAAGCGAAGTCCGATTCCACATTCCTAACGGTGACTGACCACTGTCACCTTTGGAATAATACGATGGAGAAATATCGTACTCTTTATTTTCTGAGAGGAGATGACACCTGACACACCCTGCCCAGAGATGCTGGAGATGCTGCTGAGGTGACCCCAAGCCCTCGGTGCAGCCGCCCAGCAATTAAGAGTCTGACAGTCCAGTTTGTACGGATCCAGTCACTGGGCTGTTAAATCACAGCTGTTAGGACAAAGACGTCTGCCTGAATCCTTCGGAAGAGCTGTAGAAACCAGCATCGCGTGGCAGTCTATCCCATGCCCCAGGCCTGACATCCACTCATGGCCCCCTCTCTGTTGTGCCTTAGAACTCGCCATAGACCATGGCCCCTCGGGGACAGTCACAGCCACAAGCAGGCCTTTCCTACCAGTGAACCGCAGGACCAGAGCCTTTGAGTTTGAGGGCTCTAGCAAAACAAATAAGTTAGGGGGAATTCTCCCCCATGAAGAGTTTTCTAGGTTCCCTGAACTGCCATTACAAGCAGAAGCCCATCGCGCCCAGCTCAGCGGGCTTTTGAACATAGTTGTGATATTTCATTCAGGATGACGTCCCTGAATGTCCTTATTTGCGAATCCAAACAAACCAAGCACAATTATTCTGAACTTTTCTTAAGCAAAACAGATCCAATGGGAATACATCTAAATCGCTCAACTCCTGCGGAACATTGTCATCTTTATCAACATGAAATCAAAAATCTGTACTGGAATTTCCTTAGAGACGTCCTTCTGTATAGAAAACGCAAGCACTGTCTTATTAGTCATGTCTACTTACATTGCTGTGAATTCATGTCCTCTTGTTTTCCAGTTGATAACAGAATCATAGAGCCATGCAACTTTGTTTCTTTTTTCTTTTTTAAGTTTGCTAAATCAGGGCCGTTGTTTAAGATATTCCTTGAGCTCCCCCTATTGACAGCCTCTGGGTATGACACCGAAGTACATTTAGAACAGGTCACAGGCTCCAAAGCCTTTCTGTGTGCTCAAGAAACAGTTGACCGCTAGGAAATACGTGAAGAAAGATGATCCAACAGGGGGGTGAGGGGGGTGGCCGGGGTGGCGGGGGGTGGTCAGTAAGTAGAAATGACCAAAGGAACGTGAGGAAGAGTAGAATAGCAGACAGGAGGTTGGTGTTCATAAAGCTACAGAGCCAGCAATTGCAGTGGCACATTTTAGGAAGCCAGGAAGCAAGGATCCCATGACCTCATTCTTGAGCTTCAAAGGTTGCTCTTGCTTATCTAGGAGAGCACCTGCAGCAAGTGTGCATACCCTGCTGAGAATTCGTTTAACAGTTCCTCCTGGCGAACACTGTGAACCGGGTATTCGGGGCTAATGCTGTTAGGTGGGTAGCACACACATTCCAGTTAGGGGAGCTGCGCTCGGCTCACGGTTGCACAGGCAGTTAATGACAGGGACCAGCATTAAACCCTGGCAGTCTGTGCTGCTCATCCTTCTCCGATGCATCCTCTTGGGATCTTACAGTCTCTGGGAGGGTGACCGACCTCCTCCTTCTACCCCACTTCACACATCGCCTGCTAGCTAGTGCCTGCTAGCTAGTTCAGAAACAGGAGCTATCAGCCTAGGCTCCTTGCCAAAACTTGAAGGAAATTAGCGGAGCACTTCCTTAGCAATTGTCCATACCTTTTATCTGCTGGGCTCCCCTTTGCCTCCCTGCTGTGCCTCTGGGGAATTTGAAAACAGCCTTGGTTTGGGCTCCACTTCTCAAGGGAGAGATAGCTTGAGCAAGCCACTTTCTTCCTCTCCTATTTCCTTATCTCCAGGTACAGTTAATGTTACCCTACACTTCTTTTGACAGGACCCAGTGAGGAGGATGTGTGAGTTATAGGTGGCAATGGGCCGAGGTTGGCCTTGGTTCTTGAGGATCAGGACTCTGTGACCCCTGCTCTAGGAAGAGCCCGGATTACAGGGATGGGGAACTCGCATGCAGTGCCTTGAAGCAACTGTGGGTCTTTGTCCTCCTCTGCCCACATGTCACATCCTTAGCTGGAGACGTGCCCTCTTTCATGGGACACAGGGCACACCCCCATCTGTCCCCTAGTCTGTCTCCAGTCTGCAGGTCCTCCTCAAACCACATTTCAAGTATGTCCCCTTTTGGAAACTTCTCATCTTCAGTTTCCTGATACCACCTAAGGTCCCCCCACATCGAACCTACTATTAAAACACACACACACACACACACCTAAACAAAACAACCAAATAAAAGCACACATGCAATTTGGGGTCCTTAGGTTGTGTTCTTGTGATTGCAAGACTCCTATGGGATGGCTGTTAAATGACAAAGGAGCTGGCAAGGCATTTGGGGACGACACACCCCTTATTGTCTCCATTATCCCTTAAGTTTAAAGCAGCCTGCAACTGGCTTTAGGCTTGGGGCAAAGGGTGGATGTCCCTGAGACTCGTTTTGTCCTCAAAGACCCAGAGGCAACCAGGGGCATCAGGTCTCCCCACCTTGGACGAGGGATTGGAAAACAGTGTTACTCTGGGTCTTCACCCTTGCTTATACCGGGACAGCTTTACTTATTTTTCCTTACAGATGGAAGCATAAATGGGAAACTTTAAAAATGTGGTTTGAGGTCTAACAAAACAAGGAGGCTCGGGTTAGTGGGATGGTTCTGTGAGTGGAAAAGCTTGTCACCGAGCAGGCTGACCTGTGTTCGGAAGAGAAACAGTTTCCACAGGCTGACCTCTGACCTCCCTACACGAGTTGTGGCGTGTACCCCCATCCCCCATGTTAATTTTTTTTTTTTTGTCTTTTATAAACTCACTAGATTAGAGTCTAAAAAGCTTCTTTGACTAAAGTTTTATGGTCCTCAGAAGTACAGCATAGGGTAGGAGCTTCAGGTTGTTGTAAATGAATTTTAAAACTTGGTTTTGGAATATCTCGGCTACCTTGAGGCCAGCAATCACTGCTTCCCTCTCCCACCTTTGTCCCCTCCCAGGAAGAGTCACAATAACCCTAAGTAAATAAATAAGATGATTCATGTCATCTCTCAAGTGACCAGACTCTGAAGCTAGCTCTCTAATCCCGTGAATAAGCATTCCCCGGAAATGACCATTCTCCCAGGTTCTTAGGAAAGAGAGAGCTGACCAGAGAAAGAACTGATGGGGAAATTGTCTGCAGGAGGTGCTGGGCTTGCAGTCTCTCCAGCTTCTTCTTTGTTGTAGGCCTGACTGAGAAGTGAGCTTTAGCCACAGACTGAGGTGTGGTGGTTCTAGGTGGCGGAAAGCCATGAAGTACCAAGAAACGCTCTCCGCTCATGGGCTCTCCTGTGATTGGACTGTTAGCACTCTCTGCTCATTATTTGCCAGCATCCAAGCCAGTTCTTAGTTTTCTTTTTGTTTCTAAGATAGATAAATATTTTGTGATAGATAAATATTTGTTAAAAGGATTGTTTCCCTAAGTACTGCAGTTTTGCCTGTGCTGTTATGCGGGTTCTAGCTTATTAAACAAGCAAAGACCTGGACTTGGAGTGCACACCTGTAGTCTCAATACTCCAAAGCAGAAGGGGGGAACGGCAGAAGACTTCAGGGTCTTAGTTCCTCAGCTCACCGCACGTTGGAAGCCAGCCTAGGCCACAGGGCACCTGTCTCAAGCCATCGGACAAGCAAACACAAAGGAACAAACAGGCATGTCTTCTTCCTGGAGGATTTAAGCGTTGGTTCATATTGTCTGGGTTTCCAGATGTGCTACTGGACAGTCGGCAGCAAAAGCAATAAGGACAGACTGAGGGATCAACTCCAGAACCATGAAACTGCCCAGTGTCTGGCTTGGACTGCATTGACAAAATAATGAAGGCTTTGATTGATGGCCATGGAAGTGTTGGAAATTAATGATGTATCGCTCTGTCAGACTTTGTATTCAGTCCTGTGTATTGAATATTGGCCTCATTGCCATATTTTGATGTGAATGTGCACCTAACGGAGCAGGGGACTCTAAGTGAACAGCATAAATTGGTTAGAATCGCCAAGAAGCGTTCTTGTCATCCAGATTTAAAAAACAAAACCCTAAAGCATGAAATTTTCCTCAGAGTTAATGGACAACTCTGGCTGTCATTGCTCTGGTTGTAGAAGCTTTCTTTCTTCTACTCTCTTTTTTAAAATTAAAATACAATAACACCATTTCCCCTCTGCCTCCTACCCCTCCATGTGCCTAGAACTGCTGCCTCCCAATACGCGTGCAATTGGATGCTAAACACATGTGTCACAACTTTTAAAAAGAGGAGGAAAATATCCATAATGAGCTATTACATGCATGCTTACTCATATGAATTAAGCTACCTACCAAAATGGGTGGGCGGGCTGGGAGGCAATGCTTTCCTGCTCCCCAAGTGTAAACAGCTCTGAGGTGCTGAACTAATCAGTTCAGTGAGGTGACAGCTGTATATCAAAGTAGGAGGCTAGGCCATATTGTAACAGTTTGTTAACTTGGTTTATGGTTATTAAATATTTAAACACGCTAGTATTGGGCTTTCATTTGCATGCTTACAGGAGGCCTCTCAAATAATTTGCACGTTTGTCTAACACTGAACTGGATTTAAAAAAAAAAATGAAGACCACCCCTTTGTGAACATCCAATAAAATTTAGGTTCCCCAGTCATCCTGGTGATGTGCTTGCTTGTACAGCGTAAACGTCTTTCCTCATCGTTAGGGAGGGTTTTCTCTTCTTTACAGTTTGGTGGTCCTAATAGTGGCCAGGTCCTCGGACTTACGCTCAACCAAAAGGACGGCAATAGACTTCCGTGCTGTGGGGGGAAGGGGAATGGGCTAGTTGTTACGTTCACCCGCTAAGAATACTGCTAGCGGTTGTCCAAGGGACTTGCAAACGGTATTTACTGCACATAGTTTTCTGTTAATCTACTGCAAAATGACGCAGCTCATATCACTACATCCGGGCAATCAAGCCTGGGACGACCTTCTAGCCCGAGGAAGAGAGGCCGTTTTCCCTCTGTGCTTCCTTCGGATGAACACATCCTTAGTTTAACGTGATCAGCAGCAATTACGTCTTCTCGCGGATTCTTATTCGTATCATATTTGGCTAATTTTCTATTTTAAAATGAATACAGAGGGCTCAGAATTGCTGTTGACAGTTGGTACTATTCCTCCACTTCTCCCAGGGTGGGCCCTGTGCTCTGAACTCTCCTGGCTTTTGAAGTTTAGACAAGTCCGTTTCTCTCACTTGTTCCCGGACTTGTTTTATGAACGGTTTGAGCTTTCTATCACAAAACTGGCCACGTCCCTTTTGAGACTAAATGAAATGTTAATGGGCCACATCAAGAATAATTGCTTCCCAAATTCTACCTGTAGTTCTTGTTAAAACGCCTGAGCTAGACACCCCATTTTTCTAATAGGCTTCTAATGATGGCAGTTCTGCTGGCTATAGGCATAGTGAAGTACTGTAGGGTGCCGTCAGAGGAAAAAAAATGGCAGTTTCTCTCCCAGTCAGTCCCACCTAAACCCCTCTCTTGAATTCACTTCTGAGCTGTGATATCTTATTTCTTGCGTTTTTAAATTTTTCCTATTAAATTCCTAAATTGTTTCCTGAATACAGGATTAAGTTATGACTTTTTTATGGGAAGTATTGATACATATAAATTTCCCTCTACTTTCATAATATTATACAAAGTAATTACAATTATATAAAGCTTAGCATCTGAGTCAAGCTGCTTACTATGATTACATTCCTGTTCTTGAACTGCTTCCGGTTTTCTCGAGACATAGTGGTTCCTTGAGTTTTTGCTTACCTAATTTAAGAAGGACCTGTCACTCATGCAGCCCCAAACTTTCCATCAGAACGAGAAGATCCCTCATTTACACTCAAACATGGCAATCTGAGTGTTCCTCTTTTCCTTTTCTTCCATGGCTAGCTCTATCCCCCATCCTCATAGTTAGTGAAGTTTTTTGTCATTTAAAAATACAGTTTTCATCTGGTTTGAGCTGTAATTTCTCCCTCCCGTCCTACCCATTCACCTTCCAATTCTGTTGTATAATTGTTCCTTGGTTTGTTTGGTTTGATTGTTTGATTTTCTTTTCTGTGTTAAAGTTCTTTTTATTTCTCTGCTAGGGATCTCTTCCCCGTTATTCTGGCTAGGTCTATGTCCTCCTCTTTCTCAGCTATTTCTTTTGATTTTACTAGAGGAATTCTTGCAATAGCTTTCAGAGAGAAGCTTTGTAGGAACCAGCTTCCTGAGGCTTTCGGTGGGCACACTTCACTGCTAATTTGGATAGGTATAGAATACTGTGCTAGAAATAACTTTCTTTATAATTAAAAAAGCGGTCTAGTTATTTTATGTTCTGATTCTCTCTGTTTTTTTAAGCAATGTATTTATTTATTTTATGTGCATTGGTGTTTTGCCTGCATGTATGTCTGTGTGAGGGTGTCAGATCTTGGAGTAATAGACAGTTGTTAGCTGCCATGTGGGTGTTGAGATTTGAACCAGGGTCCTCTGGAAGAGCAGTTGGTGTTCTTAACCATTGTGGTACTTCATTCCTGTACTCTTGACCCTTCGATTTTCCATTTAATCTCTGGTTTCTGGAAATTTACAGTGTTGGGGGTTGGTATGACTTTTTGTTTATCCATTGTGACTGACAACCTTGGACTATTTACACGGTTGCTTGGTACAGAGTAGTGGCAATATCCACTCATTACAATGGGGTCATTTGTCATTTATTTGTTGGGCAAACTAAGCCTGGCATGCAGTCTTTACTTTTTTACAAAATCATTTGCTTTTTGCATTTTCTTCAGAGGTTTGGTTGGCTTGGGGTTTTTTTGTTTGTTTGTTTGTCTGTTTCACACCTGTATTTCATGTGAGCGATTTTGTCAAATGTCTAATAATCATTAGTTTGGTGTTTCACAACTGACAATAGAACCCATTTAGAAGCCCTCTGTATATGTTGAGTCTGCAGAATCAAGGATGAATTATTAGGAGCTGACTGTTTCTTGGGGAGCAGCTCCTGAAAGGTAATAATTGTGAGCTTGCCTTTGATCTGGTCCACATCTGAGTGTATTTCCTGTTTTCGAGTGCAGACAGGGAGTAGACTTGAGCACAGGCTTCCACAGAACCCTTCTCCCTTCACTTGGCAGTGCTCCACTGCCCACAAGTTGTCTTCTACCCAGAACACAAAGTCTTCTAATTCCACTGAAAACCTCTTGTCGCTTGGCAGGCCAAGGGGTGGTGTGGACATCACTACATGGGCCGGGGCTCTTCGTTGGCCTTTTAGGGCCCCTCTTTCACCCTCAGAGCAGTTAGGAGCTTCGAACCTCTTCCAACTTTTCCACACTTCCCTGCCTCGCTGGGAATCTAGAAGACAACTTAGTTTTACTGAAATCTTACTAAAGTTTCTAAAGCAAAGAGAAGAAAATGTCTGTATCTCACATGCCATCTGTAACCAGAGCTGTCTTGATATCTTTTCCAATCAATTCATTACGAGACTGTAAGTCTTTCTATAGATGCATAAATGAGTGGCTTATTAGAATAAGGAATGACTTAGCATTTCAACTACTGAAAATATACCAGAGTTTTCAAACTCACGTTTTGGAAACTCAAAGTCATGGTTTGTGGAAAAGAAGATTTCTCTAACTTTACCTTATTTTAAAACAATAATATGGATTTTTGATGACATTTACTTTGTTAATTTTCATATCTCTACTAGAAAAGGTGCATTTGTAAGAAAAGAATCCCTTTGCTTCCCCATAGGGCTGCCACATGGTGACGGAGGAGCTACACTCCATAGCCTTTGAGACCCAGATATGCCTCTATGGCCTCACCATTGACTTGGAGGTAAGTGTCTCAAGAAACATCTACTCACTAGTAAGATCCACAGCAACAAGTCAGCATTGATAATGAAAGCTCAATCGTTCTAGGTTTTTGTATGTTCTTCATGAATTATTTAGAAAAACACTGTGTCAAATATCCACTAAAAAGTTAAGATGCCATTCTGGTTAAATAAAAATGATTTTTAAAAAGTCATGACTAGTCAATATAGGTGGAATAATTTGTTATCCACATTTTTATTATTTTCTGAATTATGAATATTCAATAGAAAACATACAGAGAAATAACCATCCTTGGACTGTGTCATATTGTGATATATTTTCAAAAATTTGAGCTAGATATTAAAACCTCCGGGAATGTTTCTCTGCTGTGATAAGCAAAGGAAGGTGATGGGGATGTTGGTAGTATGTTGTTTTATGATCATCTAACAGTAGCCATTGAACTCTAAGAATAAGGAAACCTTTGGAGGGTTAAACTGAACGCAATAATTATGAGCTCTTTAAAGTCAGGGCACCATGAGTTGCGTGTCCACCATTGCCTGTACACAATTCCTAGCACATGCTGAAGCCCCCATATATGTTGAATAGACAAGCCAGTGTAGCCATTAACACTCCATTTAGATAGCTTGAGTGTGATTCAGCTTGAGTGTGTTGTTTTAGATTCCGCCTTTTCCTCTTTGTCTGAAGCATTCAAATGTGTGTAAAATCCTCCACGTCTTTCCCCTAACTCTCCATAAACTGCTTCGCTCCTCAGCTCCTGGGTGTTTTAGTAGCCACAGGAATTTTATGGCTATTAGGAAGGGACTGCTGTTCCGTGATTAGCCTCCCAGGCTAGTCTGTGAGATCCTGTCTACTTTGTACCACAGAAAACAGCACTGACCGGCTGGAGAGAGGGCTCAGAGGTTAAGAGCCCTGCTCTTCCAGAGGTTCTATTCCCAGCAACCACATGGTGGCTCACAACCATCTATAATGTGTTTCGGTGCTCTCTTCTGGCCTGGAATGCAGGCATGCAGGCAGAATGCTGTGTACATGATAAATAAACAAATATAAATGAATAAATAAACAAAAAAGAAAGAAAAAAGAAAACTGCGTTGACGATAGTACTAACTGTTCTTTAGAAGCAGGCGGGGCAGCTCCAACTCCCATAGTGCACCTCTAGCTTTAAACAAGACTTATTTCCAGTGTGGACTTTAATTGGGCACCAGGTCATACTCGGATCATAGCGGTTCGATCCCAAAGTAAATTTCAGATCAAATTCTTTTTAGCACAGCTTAGAAGGATGGCGATTACTAAATCTTCACCAAAACCACTTGGGTTGTATTTGGGACATTGTGTGGCGGCATAAGGAAGTACCGTTGTTTCCCAATGTCAAGGAAGATAGTGAGGAAACTGCCTGCTTGCTAGTGTCAGGCGCTCAGAAAGGGTTCCTGTTCCTTTTCTTGCTGCACTCCAGCTTGTGTGTGCTCAGAAGTTCTTCACATGGCGCCTGGGCACCAGGCTAGGAAGAAGGGGGCTGTTAACGTGAAATGGCCTTCTAGAAGAAAAGATCAGCAGTAGGAGCAATGCAAGTTTGGACTACCTGTAATAACTTCTTTTTTTATATATATATAAAACTAGACCAGCTCATTGCCTGTGGTGATGATTTCTAATGTCAGCCAACTGCCTAATGCTTGGGCATCCATCATTTGGTACAACGTGTCGACCAACGATTGCCAGGTAAAGTTCCTATCCCTATCTCTCCGTTTCTCATCCTACTTAACATTTCCTCTCAACTGTGTGTAGGAGTTAGGTCATGCTTAAGGTGTCCTGCTCGAACTGAGCAGGCGGCACCCATCTGGAATCCAAGCCCTTGAAGGTCTCAGGCAGGAAGACTGTGATCTGAAGCAAATCTGAGTCAAACCCGCGCTACATAGCAAGATCCTGCCTCGGAATGAATGATGATAATGAAGGGGAGGAGGTCGTATGTTCTTACGGACTTGTACTCCGAGAGTTCTGACCAGTGACCATGACAGGCCCTGGCTATTTCTGAACTCTGACCACTCCCAGGACCGCATCACTGTGGATTCGAAGGCTGTCCTGGTTCTGCAGGGAAACATCTGGTTCCAGAATTTTCTAACAGCTGTCAGAACTTGCTATCTGATTACCTTAACCTCTGGGGCACCTTTCCTCAGTCCCTTTTAGAAAGGCACAGAATTAGTTTCCAAACAAGTAGCCAGGATATCTGTCAATCTTGTCTGAGCTCTGACAGATCAGATACTTGGTTAGGTAGCGATTGGAGCCTTTCTAGGTTTAAACTGGATTTTAGCGCCATCTGGTCGTTCTTTGAGGCACTTGCCCAAAATGGACTTTAGTCACTGTGCCAGTATAGACGGCTTTTAATGAAAACCAGGGAATTGAAAAAAAAATATTTCACACTCCCTCTTTCTCTGTTCTTAAGACAGAAAAAACAAAACTCCAGACTGTGTGTTGTGTTGCCAAGTATTTAGTTCCAGAAGAAGCAGTTCAAATAAAACCTTCCTTCTTTATTCAAACCCGTTTCTGCTAGAAGACTTCTTTCCCCTAGGTGACTGTGTAAGAAATGATCACTAAATAGGGCAGCTTTCAGTACCTTTTCCCTTTAATGCAATAGTCCCAAAAGGGAACCATGCAGAAAAGGGCTCAGGTCTATTCACCCTCATCCCCAGATGCCTGGGCATCTGAGACAGATCATTACTTAGCCCATCACCCTCATCCCTGGATGCCCGGGCATCTGAGACAGATCAATGACTTAGCCCCATCACCCTCATCCCCAGATGCCCAGGCATCTGTGACAACCAACTGTAAAGAAGAAGGCTGCCGGGGGCTAAGATTCCTCTTGGGTCAAAGAATCCACTGGCCAATTCTCTGGTCTTTAAGGCCAAGAACAGCCCTTGGCACTATATGACTCTTCCTTGTAAGAGCTACGTGTCTGCTCATCTCTTCCAACTATGGGGCATGGGAGGGAAGTGGGGTACCTCTGTCCTCCAGCTTCAGTGCAGCACTACACTTTGTCCTTAGCAACGTCAGCTAGGAATCCACTGAGGCCGCCATATGCACCCTTTCCAGAACAACTGGGCTCCAGTGTGATGATCTGGACACCGAGGTCACAGCCTCCTCAGGAAGCCAAACTGAACAGCTAAGGCTGACTTATTAATTCCCTTCAGACTCCGAGCTCTCATGCCTTCATTAGACTGTCCTCCCTGGCCATTCTCCAAATGCCCTTCTCAAAGAGAGAATAGTGTCCCCAGAAACCCTTCCACTTTCCCCCTCTTCTTCCCGTCTTGTGATCTTTGCTGGATGCAGTGCCCTCTTTCATGATGAGCTAATTGAACATGTCTACAGGGAATAGTATTTCAGGGAAGGTTATCTGCCAGGGAACAACTACCTGTATAAGCCGACTGCTGGTTGAGCTGGTCGTTCAGAGAATGTTGGGTGATGGCAAGTGATTCTATCAGCAAAGATGGATCCCCAAGTTGTATTATATTAAGGAGCACAGGCACGGAAAAGCTCCGTCTTAGCCATCTGTGTTGTTGACTTCGCTTGACCCCGACTTTAAATCAGGGCAGCGATGTGTTCAGTGTGGTGTTCCCCCACGCAATTAACAGATATCGTCACCGTGACTCTATTTTAGAACTTGGTTTTCTTCAATAACCCTCCGTCTGTCACTTTGAGTCAACTCCTGGAAGTGATGAGCTGGCAGTTTTCGTCCTACGTCGGCCGTGGCCTTAATTCAGACCAGCTCAACATGCTGACAGAGAAGCTGACAGGTGAGGGCAGCCGGGCACGGAGGAGGGTTTGCCTCCTTGCGTCACCGGAGCGTTTGAAAGCAGTTACACTGCTACTGTTGAGAGTTCTGGCGATTGTGGCTCTTTATTGAATGCCTACTGTATATCGTCAGGGACAGGCCCAAGTGTTTCTCTCCTTTTAATCCTCGCAGTGTTCCTTGGGGCTAACGGTATTTATTGTGCTGATTTGAGGAGGCTGGGGGTCAGAGGTCGCAGCCTCACTCTACAGCTAGGAGGCAGCAGCGCCCCGCTGTGAGCCCAGCCAGAGATCCTCTGCAGCCGGTCCCTTCCATTCACACTCTGGTTCCCAGGAGTTCTTAAGCCACTTCCTCTGACTGTGCTGTGAGGCAGTCTTGGTGCCGTTAACCAACCAGAACATGCTGGGCCGAGTACAGGAAATGGAACAGAAACTCAAAGACACCAAGAATGACCGAATTCCTCACATTACGCAAGCTTCTGTGTCCAGACTGTACAGATGTCATCAGCAGCCCTTCCTGTACTAATTGCAGCCGAAGCTTGGCCCAGATTTCTTAAAGACACCTGGATTTTGACAAGCAAGCGCCCTCAGCACCAGAGAGAGCTCACAGTTAGTGTGGATGCGTTTGCAGTTAAACTAGTACCAAGGTTTGATCTGCACAGAATGCTGCACAGCAGAACAATGGCTCGGGGGATGCTGGCTTTCTCGCCACACACACCCATTGGCTCATCAGTCGGCATTCAGATACATCTGGTCTTTTGGACAACTTAAACACTTACTGAATATGATTTTTTTTATCTTGAATTCATAAGCAGCAGTGGTAGATATTGGCAAATTTTTGTTAATGAGTAGCTAATGCTTTTAAGTATACTATAGTATGTTACTAACTATAGTATAAATTAGCATGGACTGCAACTGTAGTCTTAGGATTTTTAGTAAATTATCCCCAGAAATGGAGTTTTCTTAGAATTTAGATAGCAGTACTAATGTTCTGGATCAAAATAGTTGTTGGCTTTTACTTTAGTGGGCAAGTCACCACCCTTAGGCTGCTACTACTGTCCCCAGTCAATGCCGCGCTCTCCCCACAGCCCCTTGTCCTCCACTGTCCTTCCTCCCTGGGGTGGCTTCCCTGGGGTAGCCCTCTGCCAGCTTACCCCCCCCCATTCATGGAGTGTCCTAAAGCTGTCGCCGGCTCCTCCCTCACAAAGCTGTTTATTAGATACTGAACCTCTCAGGCACCAGGATTGCACTCACATTCATCTTACATCTATCTCCATTGCAAGTCCTTGTGAAATGCTTTCAAAGGAGGAGGGCGAGAAACTAGGCCAGGCACAGAACAGAAAGTGTCACTGTTGTTAAATTTTTATTTTTCCTTTCATTTTAGTCCAGTCTAACTACAGCGATGGTCACCTCACCTGGTCCAAGTTCTGCAAGGTACAGATGGGGGTGGGGTGCCGCTTAGGGAGCTTTTTGCCATGGTGCTGCTTTCTGCGGCCCCATGCCATTGCCGATGCTTTGGAGGAGTTCCCGGATGAGGGTGGCTCTAACAGAAGGTCCTGTCCTGCTCAAAGGGAATGTTTGTAAAAGCTAGGGTGGGCTCTATCAGGGTGTGGCCTAAGTCACCGGTCTTGTCCATGTGTGTGACTTCCTCCTGAAAGGAACATTTGCCTGGCAAACCGTTCACCTTCTGGACCTGGCTGGAAGCAATATTGGACCTGATTAAAAAGCACATTCTCCCGCTGTGGATTGATGGGTGAGTTCACAGGCTCTGTTTTTCATATGAGTACCTTTTTTCTGCTTTAATTATCTTGTTTCCATGCTGGGCGGTGGTGGCGCACGCCTTTCATCCCAGCACTCGGGAGGCAGAGGCAGGTGGATCTCTGTGAGTTCAAGACCAGCCTGGTCTATGAGAGCTAGTTCCAGGACAGGCTCTAAAGCTACAGCGAAAACCTGTCTCATCAACAACAACAAAACAAAAACAAAAAATAAATTATCTTTTTTCCTTTTCTTCTTTAAAGTGTGTTTAGGGGGAAAACACAATTGTAGTTTCTTCCGAGAGTAACCTATAATAATATATTGTGCATCTATACTATATGTGTGTATTGTATAATATGCATGTGTTGTGTAATGCTATCAGAGTCCGGTACAGTTGCTTGTGTTAGGGCTATTCTTTATGAATGAAATCAGTGGAGATGTAGCAATAATTAGATGAGACTTTGTCTTGCCCCTTGCTCTAATTTTAGGTACATCATGGGCTTTGTAAGCAAAGAAAAGGAGCGGCTTCTGCTGAAGGATAAAATGCCCGGGACATTCTTGTTAAGATTCAGTGAGAGCCATCTTGGAGGGATCACCTTCACCTGGGTGGACCACTCTGAAAACGGTACGTCGTGGTACTCCCTCATTGGCTTGAGTAGGAATTGGTCCACTTGGCCTGTAGCCGGGTACCTGTGAATTCTGAAAGCCCGTGTTGCACGCTTTATCGCATGTACAGTCTGCGCTGATCGGACTTCCGAAGGTTATACATTTTAGCTATGGAGATAATGCGGGTCGAGGAATGACCACGGAGACCCTAAATATTCCAGTTTCTGTGCTTTCAGGAGAGGTGAGATTCCACTCTGTGGAACCCTACAACAAAGGGCGGCTGTCAGCTCTGCCGTTCGCTGACATCCTGCGAGACTACAAGGTTATTATGGCCGAAAACATTCCCGAGAACCCTCTCAAGTACCTCTACCCTGACATTCCCAAAGACAAAGCCTTCGGCAAACACTACAGCTCCCAGCCTTGTGAAGGTAATGCTCTTTGTGTTTATTTTTCTCATGAAACTTTGGGAAATGATGTCATAACAGAGAAATGTGAAGGAAGTTCCTCTTTTTTATTACTTTGATGTTGTAATATCCCAGGGTCCAATGGGGGTAATGAATTGCCATGTCAGTGGTTAGTAGAGTAACATTCATGGCTACAACAGACTTCACCATGGCCAAACCAGCTCTTTGTAGAGCCTGGAGTTCATCCTTCTTAAAACAGGACTGAAGCACTAGTCATAAAAACTCAGAGAGAGAAAATGGAGTTCAACCCAAAGACCCCCCCCAAAACCAGCCAGCCACTGGCTCTTACTTTGATCTCAGTCCGAAATAGCAATCCTGCCTCCAGGAATCTCAGAATGAGACTGACTGAGAGCTGTCTCCTCCCGTTTTATATTCCTCTCTAGTGCTGGAATTAAAGGCATGCACCACTGGGATTAAAGGCATGCCCTGCCTGGTTTCTATGGCAAACCAGTTTGACTACTGGCATTAAATGTGTATGTTATTGCGACCTGGTCTTACAGACTGGCCAGTGTGGCTGTTTTGCTCTCTGAACTTCAGGGAAGCTTTACTTATTAAAATAAAAATGTAATGCCACTACATGGGAGTGATGATGGCTGCATGCCTGAGGCTCAGGGAAGGGAGCAGATGATTGCAAAGCTTTCGGAAAAATGCAGCAGTCCGTAGTCCTGCATTTTGTAAAGAAACTTTGAGAGTGAAGAGTTAAGTTTTCCACTCTACCGTGAT
>PVIU01030198.1:0-16416 GCA_004026605.1 Ondatra zibethicus | reverse complement strand
CCTACTTTTAATTGGGGTATTTAGAAATTTAATGTCTAGTTTCTTGAGTTCTTTGTATATTTTGGAGATCAGACCTTTGTCTGATGTGGGGTTAGTGAAGATCTTCTCCCATTCAGTAGAATGCCTTTTTGTCTTAATGACTGTGTCTTTTGCTTTACAGAAGCTTCTCAGTTTCAGGAGGTCCCATATGTTCATTGTTGCTCTTATTATCTGTGCCACTGGGGTTTTACGTAGGAAGTGGTCTCCTGTGCCCATGTTTTGCAGGCTACTTCCAACTTTCTCTTCTATCAGGTTCAGTGTGGTCAGATTTATATTGAGATCTTTAATCCATTTGGCCTTCAGTTTTGTGCATGGTGATAGAAATGGATCTATTTTCATTCTTCTACAGGTTGACATACAATTGTGCCAGCACCATTTGTTGAAGATGTTTTCTTCCTTCCATTGTATAATTTTAGCTTCCATGTCAAAAATCAGGTGTTCATAGGCTTGTGGGTTAATAGATGGGTCTTTGATTTGATTCCATTGGTTGACGTCTCTGTTTTTATGCCAATATCAAGCTGTTTTCATTACTGTAGCTCTGTAATAGAGTATGAAGTCAGGGATAGTAATGCCTCCGGAAGTTCCTTTATTGTATAGCATTGTGTTGGCTATCCTGGGTATTTTGTTTTACCACATAAAGTTGATTATTGTTCTCTCAACGTCTTTGAAGAATTTTGTTGGGATTTTAAAGGGGATTGGGTTGAATTTATAGATTGCCTTTGGTAGAATTGCCATTTTTACTATGTTGATCCTATCAATCCAAGAACATGGGAGATCCTTCCATTTTCTGGTGTCCTCTTCTATTTCTTTCTTCAAAGCCTTAAAGTTCTTGTCAAATAGATCTTTCACTTCCTTGGTTAGTATATTCCCAAGATACTTTATGCTATTTGTGGCTATTGTGAATGATGGACTTTCTCTGATTTCCCTCTCTGCTTCTTTATTCTCTGTGTATAGGACGGCTACTGATTTTTTTAGTTGATTTTGTATCTTGCCACATCACTGAAAGTATTAATTAGCCATAGGTGTTCTTTAGAAGAGTATTCGGGGTCTTTGACATACACTATCATATCATCTGCAAATAACGAAAGTTTGACTTCTTCCTTTCCAATTTGGATCCCCTTGATTTCCTTATGTTTTCTTATTGCTATTGATAGAACTTCAAACACTATGTTGAAGTGATGAGGAGAGAGTGGACAGCCTTGTCTTGTTCCTGAATTTTGTGGAATTGCTTTGAGTTTCTTTCCATTTAATTTGATCTTAGCTGTTAGCTTGCTGTATATTGCTTTTATTATATTTAGATATGATCCCTGTATCCCTAATGTCTCCAAGATCTTTATCAGAAAGTTGTGTTGGATTTTGTCAAATGCTTTTTCAGCATCTAATGAATTGATAATATTTTTTTTTCTTTCAGATTATTTATATAATAGATTACATTGATATATTTTCATACGTTGAACCAGCCCTGCATCTCTGGGATGAAGCCTACTTGATCATAATGGATAATTTTTTTGATGTGTTCTTGGATTGGGATTGCCAGTATTTTATTGAGAATTTTTGCATTGATGTTCATGAGTGAGACTGGTCTGTAATTCTCTTTCTTTTTTGAGTCTTTGTGTGGTTTTGGTATCAGGTTAACTGTTGCTTCATAAAAAAAGTTTTGCAGTGACTCTTCTGTTTCTATTATGTGAAACACATTAAGGAGTATAGGTATCAGTTCTTCTTGGAAGTTCTGGTAGAATGCTGCATTAAAACCACATTGTCCTGGGCATTTTTTTGGGTGGGAGGTTTTTGATGACAGCTTCTATTTCCTGGTCTTGATTTAATTTTGGTATATGGTACTTATCTAAAAAATATGCCCATTTCTTTTACATTTTCAAACT
Source organism: Ondatra zibethicus (assembly GCA_004026605.1). Classification (NCBI taxonomy): domain Eukaryota; kingdom Metazoa; phylum Chordata; class Mammalia; order Rodentia; family Cricetidae; genus Ondatra; species Ondatra zibethicus. The sequence goes on along the minus strand of PVIU01030198.1, from coordinate 14,497 downwards.
TTGTGGCATACAGGGTTTCATAGTAAGACCTATTGATTCTCTGAATTTCCACAGTGTCTGTTGTCATGTCCCCCTTTTCATTTCTGATATTGTTAATTTGCATGTTCTCCAATAACCATGTGATCTTTCTCCATTTTTTTTAATGTGGGCACTTAGTGCTATGCACTTTCCTCTTAGCACTGCTTTCAAGTGTCCCATAGGTTTCGGTATGTTGTGTATTTATTTTTGTTGAATTCAAGGAAGACTTTAATCTCTTTCTTTATTTCTTCCCTGATCCAGGGGTAGTTCAGTAGTTGACTGTTCAGTTTCCTTGAGTTCGTAGGCTTTCTGGGAGTAGAATTGTTGTTAAATTCTAACTTTACTCCATGGCGATCTGATGAGACACAGGTGGCTACTGAAATTTTTTTCTATCTGTGGATGTTTGCTTTGTTACCAAGTATGTGATCAAATTTTGAGAAGGTTCCATGAGGTGCTGAGAAGAAGGTATATTCTTTCTTATTTGGGTGGAGTGTTCTATAGATGTCTGTTAAGTCCATTTGATTTATTACCTCAGTTAGTTTTCTTATTTCTCTGTTAGTTTTTTGTCTGGTTGACCTGTCCATTGGTGAGAGAGGAGTGCTGAAATCGCCTACTACTAGGGTGTGGAGTTTAATGTGTGCTTTGCGTTCTAGTAATGTTTCTTTTACATAAGTGGATGCTTTTATATTAGGGGCATAGATATTCAGGACTGAGACTTCATCCTGATGGATTATTCCATTTAAGAGTATAAAGTGTCCATCTCCATCTCTTCTGATTGATTTGAGTTTGAAGTCAATTTTGTTAGATATTAGTATAGCCACACCTGCTTGTTTCTTAGGTCCATTTGATTGAAAATTCTTTTACCAACCCAGCTCTGAGGTAATGTTTGTCTTTGTGTCTGAGGTATATTTCTTGTAAGCAGCAGAATTTAGGATCCTGTTTTCATATCCATTCTCTTAACCTGTGCCTTTTTATAGGTGAATTGAGTCCATTGATATTAAGTGATAATAATGACCAGTGGTTGTTAACTTCGGTTATTTTTGGGGGGCAGTGGTAGAGTATGTGTGTTTCCCTTTTTTGATATGTGCTGGTGGAGGGTGTTAGATGCCTGAGTTATTGTGGGTGTTGTTGGCTTCTTTGGGTTGTGATTTTCCTTCTAGTACTTTCTGTAAGGCTGGGTTTTTAGCTACGTATTGTTTAAATTTGTTTTTATCCTGGAATATCTTGTTTTTTCCATCAATGGTGAAAGAAAGCTTTGCTGGATATTGTAGTCTGGGCTTGCTTAGTGTCTTCAGCACATCTATCTAAGACCTTCTGGCTTTCATGGTTTCCATAGAGAAGTCAGGTGTAATTCTGATAGGTTTACCTTTATATGTGACTTTACCCTTTTCTTTTTTAGCTCTTAATATTCTTTCTTTATTCTGTATGTTTTGGGTTTTGATTATTATATGGCAAGGGGATTTTTTTTGATCCAGTCTGTTTGGTGTTTTATATGCTTCTTGTATCTTCATATGAATATCCTTCTTTAGCTTGGGAAAGTTTTCTTCTATAAATTTGTTTAATATATTTTCTGGGCCTTTGAGCTGGAATTCTTCTCCTTCTTCTACCCCTATTATTCTTAGATTTGGTCTTTTCATGGTGTCCCTGATTTCCTGGGTGTTTTGTGTTAAGATTTTGTTTGATTTGCTGTTTTCTTTGATCAATGAGTTTATTTCCTGTATAGTATCTTCAACACTTGATAAAAGTTTCTTCTATCTCTTGTATTCCTTTGGTTATACTTGACTCTCTATTTCCAGTTTTTTGTTTACCCAGATTTTCCATATGCAGCTATCCCTCAGTTTGTTTTTTCTTTATTGCCTCCATTTCAGTCTTCAAGTCTTTAACTGTTTTCATTACCTGTTTGATTTCTTTTTCTTGGTTTTCTTGGATATCTTTGAGGGATATTCATTTCTTCTAACTTTTTGTTTGTTTTCTCTTCTATTCCTTTAAAGGAAGTTTCACATCTTGTTTAAGGGCCTCTCTTGTTTTCATAATTTTACGTTTAAGGTAGATTTCTTCTACTCTTCCTGAATAGGGTGTTCAAGTCTTTCTGTTGCATGTTCACTGGATTCTGGTGTTGTCATATTGCTTTTCAAGTTGTTGGAGGAATTCTTGCATTGGCGCCTGCCCGTCTCTTCCTTCAAATGGGGCCAGTAGAGTTTTGTTTTCTTGGTCCAATCTTTGCTGGGACTGACTGTGTACTTGGGGGGATTTTCTTGGTCTGCCTTCTCTTAGGAACCCTCAGCACTGAAGCTGGCTCTAAGATCCCCTCTGCCCTGAAGCAGGCTGTGCTGGCGCATCTAAGGACCCCGCAGATGGAAAGAAGTGCTTGGGGGCAAGATGGGATGTGGTATCTAGAGAAATCCAGACCGGGGAGACACCAATTGGAGGGGGCCTGTACTCCCTTCCTGGGACCATCCAGCTGGGTGGGCATACACTATCCCCTCTGGATGGATCTTCTCAGTACAGGAGTAGGGACTCTTGATGGGCCAAGGACCTCTCAGACAAAAGGGCAGGCTTGGGGGGGGGGGGTCTGGGTTGTGTGAAACAAAGAAGCCCCTGTACTCAGGGACCGGCGGGCCAGGCAGGCACTCACTTACTGTTCTGGATGGATCTCCAGGTACAGCAATTTAATATTTGACAAAATAGACTTTAAAGCAAAATTAACCAGAAGAGATTGGGAAAGACACTACATAGTTATTTTTAAAAAAGTAGAAACAAACAAACAAATACCAAAAATAACAATGCAAATAATCAATGAAATGATGACTTGGTTCTTTGTGAAAATTGATAAGATTAATGGAGAGAGAGACACACAAATTAACAAAAATAAAGATGAAAGGGAAAAAACATACTAAATAAATCCAAAGACTTATATGGACATATTTTAAAATTCTGTACTCCTCCAATTTGGATAATCTAAATGAAATCTGTGACATTTATAATACATAGAATCTAACAAAATCAAGTCAATATTAGATAAACAATTTAAATGATATGTAGCCCCTAGCAAAATGGAGGCAGCAATTAAAAGTCTCCCAACATCCCAACCACCAAAAATCCAAGTGTCAGATGATTTTAGCACAGAATTCTACCAGATTTCAAATAAAAATTAATTTTAATAGTCTTCAAACTATTCCACAAAATAGAAAGAGAAGGAACATTGTCCAATTCATTTTATGAGGCTATAGTTACCATGATACACAAAAACATAAATTCCAAATGGTGAAGAAAATTGAAACCAATTTCTCTCATAAACATGCAGACAAAAAATACTTGAAAGCTGAATGCAATCCAGAATTCATTAAAAAGGTCATCTGCAATGAAGAAAGAGGAAGAAGTGCAAGTATGACTAACATATGCAAAACAATCGATGTAATCCATCATATATAAAATATACATGTATATGTGCATATATATATATATATATATATATACACACACACACACACAAACTGAAGACAAAAATAACTCATTGAATGCAGAAAAGGACTTTGAAAATAGCCAACACCCCTTCAAGGCAAAAGTCATCAGGAAATTGGGTATACAAGGGATAGGTCTCACCATAATAAAAAAAAGTTTATTGCAAGGCCAGGGCCAACATAATTTTAAATGGAAATTCAAAATTTCCTTTGAAATTTGGTTGTTTCTATTTCCATACCATTCATTATAGTATTGGATGTCTTAGCTCTGTTAATAATACAACTGAAAAAGATCAGTGTGACACAGTTCTGAAAGGTAGAAATCATAATACTTTTATTTGTAGATGATATGATAATATATATCCAGTTCAAAACTGCTATACCTGATAAATGCTTTCAGAAAAATTGCTAGATTCAAGATTAACTCAAAAAATCAGTAGCGTTTCTAGCAATAACAGCATGGAATTGGCAGAAAAACAGACACATTGTTCAAGTGACTCATACCAAAAATGTAGGCTAAATCCACACACTGATGGACACCTGAATTTTGGTAAAGAAGCCTGAAATAAATTTTAGAAAAAAAGAAATAGCATCTTCAGTAAATAATGCTGGTCAAACTGAACTGTTATGTGTAGACTCCAAAAATTCCATACTTATCACTGTGCACAAAACTCAACAGCAAATGGATCAATGACATCAACATAAAAATCAGATACACTGAATTTGATAGAAAAGAAAAATGGGGATAGTCTTGAACTCATTGACACAGAAGAACCTTTCTGAACAGAACACTGTTAGTACTATGATCGATAATTAATAGATGAGACCTAATAAACTAAAAAGCTTCTGCATGATGAAGAACACCATCATTCATTCAAAGTGCACCTATAAAATAGGGAAACAGATTTACTAACTTCTTATCCAACAGAAGGCTAGTATCCACTATATGTAAAAAACTTTAAACACTGACTATTAAGAAAACGAATACAATTCTTAAAATGGGGTATAGGTAGATATAAACAGAGAATTCTCAATAAAGAAATATTTATTATCCTTAGCCATCAAGAAAATGAAAATTATAACTATTTTGAGATTTCCTCTTACAATTGCAAGAATGGCTAAAATCAATAAGACAATTTCGCATTTTTCATGACGATGAGACACATCTGCTCCTGGAAGCACCAATTACTTCGAGAGTAAGAAGGGCATCAAAGAGGCTCCTTATTGAGTTGGTTAGCCATTTGAGCAAGGAACTGCTCTTGTCTGGACTGCTTAACTGGACATGCGGGACCTACAGAGAAATGACTACTGAACTTGCGTAAAGGTGAAATGATCCTTTGGGGTTCCTGATTCATAAAAGTGTCTGCTAGACATTCTGCAAGACACAAAAGAAAGTGACTGACAAACTGCCAATATAGGTAGAACTGTCTTTGTAATTTCCTGATTCATGGAAAAGTTTGCTAGATACTATGGGCCTGTAGGCTGAAGCTGGACGCCCCAATGGTACAAAAGAATTTTGGATGAATCTCCAGGCAGTGAGATGGCTCTGTCAATTTTAAACTCATGCTGGAAACTTGCTGGTAGGCCACAACCTTGTGGTGATACACAGACTAATAGAAATGGGTTAAATTAAGATTTAAAAGTTAGCCAATAAGAAGTTAGAGCTAATGGGCCAAACAGTGATCTAATTAATACAATATCTGTGTGGTTATTTTGGGGCTAAATTAGCTGAGTGGCCAGAACAAACAAGCAGGACCCCTCCAACACTTGTGCATCTTATTGGGTTAATTTTCTTTGTTTATTTTTGTTTAGGTTCTTTACTCATGCATTAGCTTTTGTTTTTATATTATAATCCATTAGAAGCTTGTTTGTTTTCTAATGAGAGAAAGAAATATTTGAGAATCCACATCAGGAGGGAGATGGAAATGAAAGGAGCAGAGGGAGGGGAAACTATAATCAGGATATATTACATGAGAATAAAAGCTACTTTCTATAATATAAATGAAAAGAAAATATCTAGTTTGTATGAAGCAAGACCACCAAATCCTAAGATCTCTCCGCCTTTGATGAAACTCAGAAGAAGTATTGGTTCAACGTTTTTATTAGGCCAGACTTCTGTAACTGTAGCCTAATGGATTTATATGTATGTATTGCTTTTCTCTTTCCCACAAATGACAACAGCTGAGTGCTAGCCTCTTGACTTCTTATTCTACTGTCCATAAACATCTGGTTTCTTCTTACCATTAAGGTAATGTTAATTTCTAAGAAAAGTTGCAGGATTCCTTAGGATTAAATTGCTGTGTCTTCTTAAATATTTGCTATTTACTCACTATTTCTATATATTCTGTATAACTTCATATTTTTGAAAATTTTTTGTAGCAGGAGAGATCTTTATTTAGCCTAATTGTTCTTGCCTCAGAGTCTAAGATGCCAGGTACTTAATGGTTATCAAAGGGCAACCTCAGATAGTGGCTCAGAGTTCATTTTTTTCTTTTCCTGCCATTGAAAATTAAATACACAACTCATATGGCAGTATACAAATTTGAAACAGATTTTAATGATAAGAATTATAACTTTATAAGAGAGAAAAATTACTTTGATCTCGTTTGTTGAGTTTTATATGCAAAAGACAAAACCTGGACAAAAGCTGGGTTAATCTCTACTGAGCATGATTCGTTTTCTGAACTACCATGGGCAGAATCATTGAAGCTCCTACAACTTCTATGCATTACTCCTTTCCAAACCATGGAGATGTTAAAGTGCTATGCACTTAACATACAGTTAGAGGTGATTGAAGCACCACTCTTTCTATCTCTGACTTCACCATTGTTAGTAATTAGCCTTAACTGTGTGCTGGCTGTTAGTCAGTTCACCAGCAATACTACCTTCTGATATTGAAGGTATCTTAAGTGCTGTTAATCATACCAACTAACATTTGTTTTCATTTGATGGTTACCTTGTTTTATACCTAGGCAGTCAGTTAATTTTATCAAAGGCATCAAGATTCAGTCTTTCTTTATATTCTAATCCATTTGGTACTCTGAAATATCCTTCTAGGTGGATACTTATTTTCAAAAGCTATTGCAATTTAAAAATTAGTCTTTTATGGTTAATTGCATTAGAAAAAATATAGAATTTGACAAAACTACAGAAGATACAGAGACATAGTTCTTGAAACTTTGGTGGAACATATACTCAGGTCAATTGCCACCATTGGCCTCTGTCTCTCCTCTTCTTGTAGTGGTTAGTTTTGTTTGTTTTGATAAAATACCATGATTGTCGTGGTTTGAATGACAATGTATTCTCCATAGGCTCACATATTTTGTCTTAAGTTCATGGCATTGTTTTTGTAGGTTTAGGAAGTATGACCTTGCTAGAAGAAATATGTGACTGGGATAGACTTTGAGGTTTTACATTATGTGACATTTCCAGTCTACACTGTGTTGCTGTGGGATAATACTAATGTACACTGTAAATATTTGTAACCCTTATAAGTTTAATAAAATGATGATTGGCCAGTAACTAGGCAGGAAGTAAAGGGAGAGGAGCAACTGAACTAAAAGAATTATCTGAAGAGGAAAGGCAGAGACACAGTCGCAAGACAGACATATATGAAGCAAGATTAAAATGCCTTAATGAGAAAAGATACCAAGCTACATGGCTAAACATAGATAAGAATTATAGGTTAATATAAGTTGTACAAGGTAGTTAGTAATAATCCTGACAAATAGACCAAACATTTTATAGTTAATATAAACCTCTCTGTGTTTATTTGGGACTGAACGTCTGTGGGACCAAGCAGAACAGAAATTTCTTTTTACACTGTGTGATTCTTGCTTAGTGCAAGATATGAACTTTCCGGTGTCCTTCCATTATAACTGCTGCCTATTGCCATTGTTCCTGCAGTGATGGATTCCTATATCTCTGGTAAGTAAACGCAAGTAAATTATAAGGTGCCTTGGTCATGGTGTATTATGGAAACAATATAAAGATAAATAATACAATGATTATGAGAACTTTAGAAGGTATAGTTTTTTTGCTACTTACAGTTTCAGAGGGAAAAAAATTCATCATTACTAGGAGGCCTGGCAGTAGGCTGGTATGGAAGACAGAGTAGGAAGCTGAAATATCACATATTAAATGATAAACACAAAAACAGAGCAAAGGAACTTGGAATAGTTGGATGCATTTAATTCTCAGAGCTAGTCCCCAGGGTCAGACTTCCTAGAGCAAGGCTGAAATCCCTATACCTCCCCAAGCAGTACCACCAACTGCAAACGACTGTTCAAATATCTGATCTTATGGTAGCCATTGTCATTGAAACTCTCATGTTCCTCATATCTATTTAGCTTGATTATCTAATACTCACTACATGCCATTTTATTCACCTTCCTCAGTGTTCCATACTGTGATGTGTTAAACCTTAATCTTCCTTTTTAAATTGCCTCTGTTCTCATCACTACATGATTGAGCAATTATCAGCACCACCATGTTTATTAGTCAGGGCCCTCTAGAGTAAAATAACTTATAGATATAGATTTATTAGAATGAATTAGAATCTATGGTTCAACCAGCCCATCATTAGCTGACTGTGAATAGAAAGTCCAAGAATCCAGGAGTTGCTCTGTCCATGAAGCTGGATCTCTCAGCCATTTTTGAGAATATGCTGGACTCCCTAGTGAATAGACTCTAATTTCTGTGAAGTATTCGACTTGCTAGCAAACATGCAAAGAGCAAAATTTTCCTTTTTCTGTGTATTTATATAGGCTTTCAGCAGAATATAAGGCCCAAATTAAATGCTGTCTTCCCATCCCATGATCTTAGCTCTAGTGTAGTCTTTTACAGTTCAAAAAGTCTGGATTAAAGGTGTGTCTTCCTCCCTCAATAATTTTTTTTTACCAAAAAACTAAAATATACATAATTATATGTAGAAATATACATGCATAATGACCCTTGATCATCTGTGCCGATGGTGCTCTATCGAAGGATCAAGATCACCTAACAAAATTTTCAATACCCAACATGAGGAACCCTCTTTTGAGTTGTTGTCAGTGTGTCCAAAGACCCCCAAAATAAAAAGCGTATTGCTGTTACTAGATGTAAAGTAATTACCTATTGCTGAAGATATCATGGTCCCAGAAGATGCTAGGGAGACTTTCAGAGGAAGGTAGCCATCAGACCTTCTCACCTAAGACTCCTATAAACCACATCAAGGACCAGCATGAAACAATAATCCCAAGGGTGCAGTAGTGGTGCCTTGGTGCTAATCAATGGCTCTCACATTTTACTGAAGACCCACTCAACAAGAGGGATGCCATGTTTTGGAGAAGAGTCGCATGTTGGTTCCTGGCTGCCTGCCTAGCTTAGACCTAAAATAATCACACAGAAACAGTATTAATTAAATCACTGCCTGGCTCATTAGCTCTAGCTTCTTTTGGCTAACTTTTCTATTAATTTAACACATTTCTATTAATCTGTGTATCACCACATGGCTGTGGCTCCCTGGATAATGTTCCCAGTGTCTGTCTCTGGCAGTTCCATGTCTTCTCTCTGACTCTACCCTTCTTGTTCACAGCCTACAACCTAGCTTTCCCCACCTAGTTCTGTTCTTCCCTGCAGTAGGCTCAAAGCAATTCTTTATTCATTAACCTAGAAAAGCAACACCTAGACAGAACTTCCCACATCAGCCATGACTGACACTGTAAATATAGGTGATTGTTTAGTGATAGTGATATCATTGTTACTAGAGGAGAATCTAGAACCTTTGTTTTACTAAACCAGCATTATCTTCAACAACAGTCTATAAGTATTTGTCCTTATATCCAGAGACAAATGTAGTCTTCACCTCTCATTAAGGAAACTTCTTTTTGCAACAAATAGAAACCATTACAGTAAACCACAAACAATAAAAATGTATATGGAGTCCATTTATATAGATACATAAAGTAAACACTCCCACTCCCACAAATATTTCCTCTGGGAAGAAGAAAACTTCCCACAAGACTCAGAAAACATTCTGGAAGATGATTGAAAGAGCCAGCCAAAGTATTAGGGAGCTTGCCTTGAAACTGTGTCTACTAGTAGCAGAATCCACAGCTATAAAGCATCACCAACATGACTACCCAAATGTGAACTGAATAAAGATGACAATAATGAAATTTTAAAAATGTGTAGAGAAATGTCAATAAGGCCTCAACCACACACATAAAACCAAGGGTACTGAGGAAGGCTGGGAATGGAGAGTTAGCTGCACCAGGAAAAAATCATATTAGGTGGTTGTCTAAGACAAAAGAGAAGCCATGAAAATGTACTTATAGGTAGTACTATATGGATGGGACAAGTTATATTTAGGAATATGTATGTGTATAAATATAAACATGCTTGTAATAACAATTAATAATTAATAGAGTCCTTGAATCTGAAAAGAATTGGGAGGGCCAAACATGAAATAAAAGGAGAAATATTTTAATAAAATTATAATCCCAATGAATTGTCCCCACTACTTGTTTTTCATGTGGTAGTATGGGCAGAGGAGACATGCCACACTATCCCTTGCCCCTCATGGCCTGTGACAGATGAGGGATCTGACCTTTCCCCTTACCAGCTATAACAATCAGGAAAGAAAGCAGGTTCTGCTCCTCACCTGGTCCGCAAACAAGAGCTGACCCTACTGAAGGGGCATGGGTGGCCCCAAATATGAGCATGGGAGATCTGTCCAGACCCCTTATTTGCCATATGGTGGTATGGGTAGGGGAGTGATATCCACCTCACTGCCTGTGATACCCCTGAGCTTGTAAGAAAAAGAGAACTGTCCCTGACCTTTACCAGATGCAGCACCCCAGGAAAGTGGCCCCCAACCTATTCTGGGCAACACAGTGGAGCTGGCCCTGAAGGTACAGTAGTGGGAGAGATGCTGAGAGTGTGATGCAGGAGCAGTGGCCACACCCATTGCTCATTGCTGCAAGGGGTGAAATAACCAGGGAAATGTGGGAGAACCCACCCTGGTGGTGAAGAAAGGGGAAAGCTGGTAGGCTGACCAACACTGCAGGCCCAGAATCAAGATTATGAGATTCCCCAGCCCAACATCCACCTTATAGGATCTGCCGTAGCACATTGTAACTGGAGGTTTCTCTCCTATCTGCCATCTCAAGAACTCTGAGGCTTAATATTAACTACAAACTGTCCAATGCCTCAGCCTTCTTACTGCCTAGTTCTACATATTTGAGTTAACCTATTTCTACTAATCTGTGTATCATCATGTGGCCTATGCATCTTACTTCTTCAGTTACTGGTGTTGCCCAGACTCTGTCTTCTTTTTCTCTGTATTCAAATTCAATTTGACTTTCCCACCTAGCTGTATTCTGCCCTTCCATAACCAAAAGCAACTTCTTTACTAATGGTAATAAAACATATTCACACCATAGAGAGGGGCATCCAATATCAGCACTTGAAGGAGCAGGTCCTACAGATCCAAAGCTGCAGGATTTCCATGACACAGGGTAATAACAGGATAGATATTCAAGAGGAGTCCCAGCAAGGGTCCAGAACTGATAGTGTATTGGAAACTAGATGCCTTGAACCTGACCAATGACTCTTTGCAATGAATACTGGCACATAAAAATATATAAATAAAAGTTTTCCTGTGTGACTCAGTATGTCACACTACGGCTTCCAAGATGAGATATTTCCTTTTTTTTTCAATTTTTTTCTCTTAAAATTTATTTTGGGAGGGGATGCAAAGCAGAAAAATGGATATGAAGGCACAGGAAATGAATTGGATCAAAGTGTATGATATAAAAGACACAAATAAATAAAAAAGTTTAAAAATTATAATTCCAAAACTAGACAAATGAAAGTCATGACAATAGGTCAAACATATAGGAAAAATACTGTGTAATTTGACTCTTACATTGAATCTAAAAATTCAGATTCAAAGAAAATATATTAACAGTTCTGAGAAGTTTCAGACAGAGTAAGGGAGGATACACATTTCAAATCATGTGGAAGAGTAGGTTTCAGTCTTCTGCACGTTGCTGTCATTTTGTTGTATTTGTTTTGTCTTTAAAATTTTAAAGATTATATTTAATCAATCATATGTTTGTGTGTGCTTCTGTGTACCCATATATGTCATGGGAAACATGTGACATATGTGAAGTTCAAAGGATTCTGTCTTTCTATCATGTACATCCCAAGGTTCTCAAGCTAGGACATAAGTATCTTACATTTTGAGATAATTTCTAAGATTACTATCTTACGGAGTCATGGTGTCATAGATAACAATGAATATTCTAAATTTCATAACATAATATAAATACAGTATTCTTTTATTTATTTATTGAAAATAGATTCTTCTTTTATACTATACATCCTGACCACAGTTTTCCCTCCATCATCCATCCATTCATTTCAGCCCTCTCCCTCCTCTCTTCTCCTTCAAATCCATTCCCCCTCCATTTCTTTTCAAAGAAGTACAGGCCTCCATGATATAACAACCTATAATGACAAAGCAAAAAAATAAAATAAAATAAAACAAAGTGAAAGCCCACATATTGAAGGTGGACAGGTAGCCCAAATGGAAGAAAAGGGTTCCAAGAACAAACAAAAGAGTCAGAGTCAGAGTTCCACTGGCTCTTAACTGCTAGGAATTTAAAAAAAAAATCAAGCTATCAGCCTTAATATATATGTAGAAGATCTGGTACAGATCCATGCAGGCTGTGTGCTTGCTGCTTCAGTTCATGTGAGCCCATTTTTCTACAAGTGTTTATTAACTGTAGAAGTTCTCCATCTACAAATAATGATTCTTTGACTTCTTTTCCAATTTGTATCCCCTTGATAGCCTTCAGTTATATTGCCCTTGCCAAATATTCAAGCAGTATATTGAATAAATATGGAGAGAAGGGACAACTTTGTCTTTTCCTGATTTTCTTGGAATTGCTTTTTGTTTTTCTCTTTTAATTTGTTGTTGGTTATTGGCTTGCTGTAAATTGCCTTTATTATGCTTAGATCTGTCTCTTGTACCTCTAAATTCCCCAGGATTTTATAAGGAAACAATGGTGAATTTTATAAGACATTTTTTGGCAGGTAATGACATAATCATGCATATTTTTTCTTACAATTTATTTATATGGGGGATTACAATCATTGATTTTCTTATGTTGAACCATCCCTACATCTGTAGCATAAGTCTAACTGATTGTCGTATATGGATCTTTCTACTATGTTCTTGCTAATATTTTACTGATAATTTTTGCATATATGTTCATGAAAGAAATTGGTATGCAAGTCTCTTTGTTGAGTCTCTATGTGTATTGGGTATGAGGGTAATTGTTGTCACATAAAATGGGCAATGTTCCTTCTATTTCTGCTTTCTGAAATAATTTGAGAGGTAGTGCCTTTAAATGTTCTCTGAATGACTTGTAGAATTCAGAATTAAAATTATATGGTTCTGGGTTCTTTTAATGCATGCTTCTATTTCAGTAGGGGTTATGGGTATATTTAAATTGTTTTTTATCTTTGTTTATTTTTGATAAGTGCTACCAATTAAGAAAATTATTGATTTCTTTTATACTTTGCACATTTTTTAGTGAACAGATTTTTAAAATATGTCCTATAATTCTCAGGATTTCCTTAATGTCTGTTGATATGTCACCATTTACTCTGGTTTTATTAATTTTGATACTCTCTCTGTATTTGATTTAGTTAGAATAAGGGTTCTCTATCTTATTGAAATTTTTCAAAGAACACACATATTGCAGGCTACTTCCCACTTTCTCTTCTATCAGGTTCAGTGTGGTCAGATTAATATTGAGGTCTTTAATCCATTTGGACTTGAGTATTGTGCATGGTGATAGATAAGGGTCTAATTTCATTCTCCTACAGGTTGACATCCAGTTATGCCAGTACCATTTGTTAAAAATGCTTTCATTCTTCCATTGTATAATTTTAGCCTCTTTTTCAAATATGAGGTGTTCATAGGTTTATGGATTAATATCCAGGTCTTCAATTGGATTCCATTGGTCAACATCTCTGTTTTTATGCCAATACCAAGCTGTTGTCATTACTGTAGCTCTGTATTAGAGTTTGAATTCAGGAATGGTAATGCCTCTGGAAGTACCTTTATAGTATAGGATTGTTTTGGCTATCCTGGGTTTTTTGCTTTTCCATATAAAGTTAGTTATTGTTCTCTCAAGGTCTATGAAGACTTGTTGGGATTTTGATGAGGCTTGCATTGAATCTATAGATTGCCTTTGGTAGAATTGCTTTTTTTTACTATATTGATCCTACTAAACCAGGAGCATGGGAGATACTCTTTATCTTCTTTGATTTCTTTCTTCAAGGTCTTAAAGTTCTTGTCAAATAGATCTTTCACATCCTTGGTTAGTGTTACCCCAAGATACTTTATGCTATTTGTGGCTATTGTGAAAGGTGATGCTTCTCTGATTTCCCTCTCTGTTTCTTTATCCTTTGCATATAGGAAGGCTACTGAATTTTTTTGAGTTGATCTTGTATCTTGCCACTTCACTGAAGGTATTTATCAGCTGTAGAAGTTCTTTGGTAGAGTTTTTGGGGTCACTTATGTACACTATCATATCATCTGCAACTAACAAAGTTTGACTTCTTCCTTTCCAATTCGAATCCCCAGAATCTGCTTATTTTGTTTTATAGCTATTGCTAGGACTTCAAGCACTATATTAAAGAGACATGGAGAGAGTGGCCAGCCTTGTCTTCTTCCTTATTTTAGTGGAATCGCTTTGAGTTTCTCTCTGTTTAATTTGAAGTTAGCTGTCGGCTTGCTATGTATTGCTTTTATTATATTTAGATATGATCCTTGTATCCCTAATCACTCCAAGACCTTTATCATAAAGGGGTGTTGAATTTTGTCAAATCCTTTTTCAGCATCTAATGAAATTATCATATGGTTTTTTTCTTTCAGTTTATTTATATGATGGATTACATTGATAGATTTCCGTATGTTGAACCAGCCTTGCATCTCTGGGATGAAGCCTACTTGATCATAA
>PVIU01030197.1:0-16417 GCA_004026605.1 Ondatra zibethicus | reverse complement strand
TCCCGGTCCCAAAAGCAGGCCTACTGAGGGTTGCCAGCTCCTCTCTGCTCGGCTCCGTGGGACCCAAATAAAGAGCTTTACAAACCAATCTCCCTCATGAACATTGATGCAAAATTCTCAATAAAATACTTACAAACTGAATCCAAGAACACATCAAAAAATTAGCCACCATGATCAAATAGGCTTCACTCTAGAGATGCAGGGATGGCTCAACACATGAAAATCATATCAATGTGTTCCACCATATAAACAAACTGGAAAAAAACCACATGATCATCTCATTAGATGCTGAAAAAGCCTTTGACAAAATTCAATACCCCTTCATGATAAAGGTCTTGGAGAGATCAGGGATACAAGGAACATACCTAAACATAATAAAGGCAATATACAGCAAGCTAACAACCAACATCAAATTAAACAGAGAGAAACTCTAAAGTGATCCCACTAAAATCAGGGACACAACAAGGCTGTCCACTCTCTCCATATCTATTCAAGATAGTATTCAAGGTTCTAGTTGGTACAATAAGGCAACAAAAGGAAATCAAATGGATACAAATTTGAAAGTAATAAGTCAAACTTCTGCTACTTGCAGATGATATTATAGTATACATAAGTGACCCCAAAAATCGTACCAGGGAACACCTACAGCTGATAAACACCTTCAGTAATGAGGTTGGACACAAGATTAACTCAAAAAAAATCTGTATCCCTCCTATATACAAATAATAAAGGGCTGAGAAAGAAATCAGAGAAACAATACCCTTTATAAAAGCCACAAATAATATAAAATATCTTTGAATAACTCTAATCAAACAAGTAAAAGACATATTGACACAAATTTCAAGTCTTTGAAGGAAGAAATTTGGGAAGAGATCAGTAAATGGAAAGATTTAACATGCTCATGGATTGCTAGGACTAATATAGTAAAAATGGCAATCTTATCAAAAGCAATCTATAGATTCCATGCAATCCCAATCAAAATCCCAACACAGTTATTCACAGACTCAAAGAACAAGGCTCAACTTCATATGAAAAAATAATAGGATAGGTAAAACAATCCTGTACAATAAAGGAACTTTTGTAGGTATCACCATCCCTGGCTCCAAGCTCTACTATGGAACTATAATAATCAAAACAGTTTGATATTGGCATAAAAACAGACACATGGATTAATGGAATCAAATCAAAGACCCTGATGTAAGTCCCCACACCTATGAACACCTGATTTTTGACAAAGAAGCCAAAAAATGTACAATATAATAAAGCTTCTTCAAAAAAATGGTGTTGGTATAATTAGATATCAACATGTAAAAGAATGCAAATATATCCATATCTATATCCATACACAAAATGCAAGTCCAAGTGGATCAAAGGCCTCAACATAAATCCCGTTGCACTAAAGCTGATAGAAGAGAAAGTGGGAAGTAGCCATGAACACACTGACACAGAAGAACACTTCCTAAATACAGCACTGACAGCTAGGAAGCAGCATGGTACTGACCTAGGCCCCCTGCATGAGGGTGACAGATGTGTAGTTTGATCTGTTTGTGGGGTCCCTAGCAGTGGGACCAGGACCTGTCTCTGATGCTTGAGCTGGCTCTTTGGAACCTATTCCTTATAGTGGGATTCCTGATCCAGCCTTGACACAAGGTAGAAGAGCTTGGTCCTGCCTCAGTTTGATGTGCCATGCTTTGTTGACTCCCATGGATGGCCTTACCCCTTCTGAATGGAGATGGAGGAGTGGAAGGGGGTAAAAGGGAGGTGGGGGTGTGAACAGGAGGAGTGGATAGAGGAGAAACTGTGATTCATATGTAAAATAAATAATTTTTTCCCAAAAATCCAGCACAAGCACTGCCAGTGGCCCCTCAGTCTGCCCCAGCCATGCAACTGTCAATCTTTCAGGGTTCCTGTTTCATGAAAAAATCTGCAAGACATTCTGCAGGATACAGAAGAAAGTGACTGAACTATCTTTGAAATTTCCTGCTTCATGGAAAAGTCTGCTGGATACTATGGGCCTGTAGGGTGAAGATGGATGCCCCAATGGTACAGAGGAACTTTGGGTGACTGTACAGGCAGCGAGATGTCTCTGTCATTTCTAGAGTTTTGGAAGTTGCTTACTTCTCGTTTACTTAGGTAATATTATATCCTTCTGGAGTCTTTGATGGAGTTGAAGAATGGATAGTTATAATTATAGTTTTCCTTAGTTATGATAAAAGATAAAGTACATATAAATATGGTAACTGTAGTTCTTGCTTGATAACTGTTTTGTTATATGTAATTTTACTATGTTAAAGTGAAAGCCTTTCTATTTTGTTTAAACAGAAAAAGGGGAAATGCTGTAGGAGATTCTTCTGTATTTGTGTTGCTTTCATTGGTGAATAAAGAAACTGCTTTGGCCTTTTGACAGGGCAGAAATCAGGTAGGTGGAGTAGACAGAATGGAATGCTGGGAGAAAGAAGGCAGGCAGGGAGAGCCGCTATGGAGTCACCAGAGTCACACATGCGGAATCTTCCCGGTAAGCCACAACCTCGTGGTGAACACAGATTAATAAAAATAAATTAGATCAAGATGTGAGAGTTGACCAAGAAGAGGCTAGATATAATGGGCCAGGCAGTAATTTAATTAATACAATTTCTGTGTGGTTATTTCGGGATTAAGCTAGCTGGGTGGCCGGGAGCCGAGTGGCCGGGATGAAAAGCAGGCCCACTCACCTCCTTACTACAGATTTCACAGGAATTAGTTTGGATTTATGCTTGTTCCTTTCCTGACTTGCCGGAGTTGGTGAGCTCCCATTAGCTCAGGTAGAGTGTTTCAGTGGGTGTCCCCATCATGGTCTTGACCTCTTTGCTCATATTCTCACTCTTCCCACTCTTCAACTGGACTTTGGGAGCTCAGTCCAGTGCTCTGATGCGGGTCTCTGCCTCTGCTTCCTTCAGTTGCTGGATGAAGAGTCTATGGTGATATTTAAGATATTCATCAGTCTGACTACATGGCAAGGCTAGTTCAGGCACCTTCTCTTCTATTTCTTAGGGTCTTAGCTGGAATTATCCTTGTGGATTCCTGGGAAATTCTCTAGAACCAGATTTCTTACTAGCCACTACCTTGCTCAGCCTAAACATAGTAGGGAGGGCCTTGGACCTTCCCCAAAGCAATGTGCCTTACCCTCTCTGTGGAGTGGATTGTGGGATGAGATGGAAGGTAAGTGGAGGGAATGGGAGGAAGGGAGGGAGTGGGAACTTGTATTAGAATTTATAATGAAAAGAGATAGTTTTCTCTCTTTTTAAAAAAATAAAAATAAAATGATAGATAAATAGATACATTTTAAAAAAGAAAATTTAAAAAGAATACTATGATACGTTCAGGGTATAAAAGAACTTGAGTATTATATAAAACAAATAGCTATATAATGGATAGCATATAATTTCTCAACATATATATGTTATTCATACAACATATATGTTGTGTATATTTATGTATGTGCAAATATAATACATATATATTCTACAGTGTTAAAATCCAGCTAAAATGTCTATTATTTATTTGTTTGTTTGTCTGTTTGTTTATTCATTTGGGGAGGAGCCTATGTACCATGGAGCATGTATGAAAAATGACTTGAGGGAACTGGTTGTCTTTCTCTACCATGTGGGTCCCAGAGATTGAGCTTAAGTCTTTAGACTTAGCAACAATCATCTTTACCCACTAATCCATCCCACTGGCCTAAGATGCAAAGTTTTTCTCCCAGGGTTTTTAAATGTACAGTGCATTACCATTGCTGATAGAGCAACAACACACTGCTATTTCTTGCTCTTAACTGTAACTGTCTGCTGATCAACCTTTTCTTATCTTTCCTTAGTTCCTGAAGTTTCTTTGATAATGGAGTATACTTCTCTGCTACATACAATACAGATTTTCTCTGAAACCTTTCTGGTTCAGTTCATCAGAAAGTACATATTTATTTGTTTCTATTGCAATTACCTGTAGATCTGTGGGATCTACCAAGCTATCCGTTCCATGCATCCGGGGCCACTGGTACTGTAGCTTACACATTCTTCAATGCCCTTTCTGGTTTATAGACCCATAAGCAGCTTGAACAATGTACTAGGAAAAAAAAGCCAAATAATCCCATTTTACTTCTTTGTGTGTGTGTGTGTGTGTGTGTGTGTGTGTGTGTCTGTTGTGGTGCTGGTGTTCATGGTGGTTATGGTAGTTGTGATGGTAGTGATATGTGTATAGATCAGAAGAAAATTTGGAGGAATTCTTTCTCTCTTTCCACTACATGAGGTCTGGGGACTGAACTCAGATCATCCAGGGACTGAACTCAGGTCATTCTGGTTGGTGGCAAGTACCTTTCCTTGCTGAGCTGTTTTGCTGGTCTCCTAAATCATCAATTTAAAAGCCAAATAACCTTAATTGTTTCTATAAGAAAAGCATGCAAACTGTCAAGGAACACACAGGGCAAGGATCAATATTATTAACCATCAAGAAAATGCAAATCAAAATCACTATTTACTCCCACCTCATCACAGTTAAAATTGGTGTTATTTAAAAATATAGCTACAATCTCTGATGAGAACGTGGAGAAGGAAAAACCATTTAGCGCTGCTGGTGGGAATGTACATTGGTATAGTCATTACTGGCAGTAGTATAGATTTTCTGCAAAAGATTCAAAGTAGAAATATCATATGATCCAGGAATCCTACTCCTGAATATATATCCAGAGGAAGTAAATCAGAATGTCAAACACAGATTCTCATTCCCATGAATAGTGCAGCAGAAGTTATAGTAGAACAGATATGGAAACAACCTAAATATTCATTAACACATGAGTAGATTAAGATTACAGTATTTACACATAGTGAAAGATTGTTCAGTTGGATAAATAAGAAAATCCTGTGATTTGAAACAACATAGATAAGTTTCGAGGGCATTATACAAAGGTTAAAAAACAAGCATGGGAAAATAAATGCTGCATAACCCTTTCATATGTGGAATCTAAAAATATGATCTCATAGAAATATAAAGCGGAACAGTGGCTTTCAGAGGCTGGCAAATATAGGAGGCAATCAGGGAGTAGGGAAAGGTTGGCCAATGGCTCTAAATTTACAGTGAAAAAGAAAGAATACATTCTGGTCTGGGTTAGCACAGTAGTAATTATAGCTAATAATAATGCTTGTTTCAAGACAATTTAAAGAGAATATGACGAACGCTTTTGGTAGAAGGAACTGATAAGGATTAAAAGTGATGGATATTACTAATTGTTCTGAATTTATTATTCACAATACATAAGGTATTGTTCATGTTAATAATGTATTGTACATGAATACATGTATTCACAATTCATACATGTATTGAGACATTACATTGTACCCCATAAACATGTCTAATTATTTTGTTAAAAAATATTAAAAATAATTATACCCTTTCTAAGTTGAAAAATTTCAAAGTTGGCTTATAAATACCTGATAAAATAGGCAGTACATGCAGTCTACAAAATCCTATGAAAACTACCAAGCATTGTACTAATTTCTTAGTATTGGGTTAGTTAAGATGCAATAATATGTACTTTAGAAGGCATGCTGTCATTTTTTACCAATACTTCCAAATACATTTTATATCTTTTGGAGCTAATTAATCTAGAATTTTTGCCTCTTCTTTATTAGAGATTCAATTTATTTATGCTATTGACATAGTGGTCCACTGTGAGACCAGATAGAAACTCTAGATGGTCACAGTCTCTTTGAACTATATTATATTAATGAGCAGGAGAGTAAGTAGACCTGTACCAAGACCATGAGTACAAAGGGAATAAATACACTCAATAAATGGGAAATGGAACTGAAAAAATAATTTTCAAATGAAGAAGCAGGGTCAATAAATACATGAAGAAATGTTCAATATCCTTTAATCGACAAAAAATGCAAATCAAACTAAGTTGATTGATCATCTAGCTCCGGTAAGAATGGCTATCATCAAGAAACCAAACAATAAATTCTGGTAAAGATTCAAGAGCTGGGAAAGAATCTTATTCATGGCAAGTGGGAACATAAATTACACTAGTTATTCTAATAATTGGTACAATGTTTCCTCACTAAATATAAAGCTTCTATATGATATGGTGTAACACTGCTGGGTATAAACAAAATATCAACATCAGCATGCAATAGAGATTCTATTAACACTGTAATAGATACATGATAATATCATCCTAGGATAAAAAATGAAAAGGGGCAAATGGGGAGGGGAGTAAGTAAGAGTCATATAGAGTGCTGATATGACTAAAGATTATTATACACTTTTATAGAAATGTTAAAATGAAATATATTACTTTGTACAATTAGCATAAACTTTTGCAAGGGCCATGGATTTATAGTGCTACTCAGTCTGATGTGAATGTAATTCATTGATAGAATTATTGTCTAGTATGCACAAGAAAAAAGAGTTGTTAGGACTTCATTTCTTTACACGATTGTGCTTTTCTAAGGTCCAAGAGGGACGTAATTTCTCAGCATTGTCTGACCCTTCATGCCTATGAGAAAATTCTGACAATGTAAGTATAATAACCTGCCAAACTTACTGCTAGAACAAAAATCACACCAAATTCAGAAGAGGCACAAAAATCATATGAAGAGATCTAGTTGGGGCATTAATGCTGTCTGCTACAAATGGTGCATGGAAATATACAAGGCTGATTATTAGGGTTTAGTGAATATGCAGGTAGTCAGGTAATAAAAAACATTTACAAATTATTTAATACAAAAGTTGAGTTAATAAAAGCATGGAAAAATTATTTACCGAAAAATTACTCTGCCAGATACTAAGCTATAGCCTGAGAATGCTAGAATATACAGAATTACATTATTTAGCACAAAATGTATTTGGAACAGCTAAAAGAGTTACAATACCATATGTCAAGGACTCTTATGAAGACGCAATAATTAAGATTGTTCACCAAGATTGACTAATGCCCCAATGTAAGTGAAAAACTGGTCTAGAAATAGACTCATACATACAAAGACGTTTTATTATGACTACAATGATGCTGCAGCATGGAGAATAAAAGTCGTTTCGTAACGTGATGTTCTGTCTTTTGACCATCTGTTAGGCCTAAAAACTGACCAATTTGTCATATTATACAGACGATCAAACAATAGAGCTTTTAGAAGAAATTACAGAATTCATCATGACCTTGTGGTTGACAAAGTTTTTTTTTATTTTTTCTTTTTATTGAAAACAGATTCTTTTCTCACACAATATATCCTGATTATAGTTTCCCCTCCCTCTACTCTTCCTAGGTCCTCCCCACCTCTTCTCCCATCTGGATCTACTCCCTTTTTATATCTCATTAGAAAATAATAGGTTTCTAAGAGATAAAAACCAAACTTGACAAAATAAAATATAATAAGATAAAGCAAAAACTATCATATTGAATTTGGACATGGCAATCCAACAGGGGGAAAATAGTCACAAGAGCAGACTTAAAAGTCAGAGACCCACTCATTCTCAAGTTGGGAGTCCCATTAAAATACTAAGCCAAAAGCTATAATATATATGCAGCAGACCTGGTATAGACCCATGTAGGCCCTTGTGCTTACTGCTTCAGTCTCTGTGAACTCCTATGCACCTTCCTTAGTTGGTTCAGAGGGCCGTGCTCTCCTAATATCCTCCACCCACTGTGGCTCTAACAATCATTCTGCCTTCTCTTTTTCAGGATTCCTTGAGTTCTGAGGGGAGGCATTTGAGGGGGCCTCCCATTTCGACTCGCACTTCGAGCAATGTCTGGCTGTGGGTCTCTGCATCTGTTCCCATCTGCCGCTGGAGGAAGCTTCTCTGATGATAACTGGATAAGGCACTGATCTTTGAGCTTAGCAGAATATCATTAGGAGTTATGTTATTGACACTTGTTTTAGACCAGTAATGTTTGGTTATACCCTAGGTGTCTGGGCTATCTAATCTCTGGTTCTTGGTTATCCAAGCAGTGCTGGGTATGGGTTCCTTCTCACGGGGTAGGCCTTAAGTCAAATCAAACATTGGTTACTCCCACAAGTTCTATGCCACCATCGTCCTAGCACATTTTTAAGGCATGACAGATTATAGCTCAAAGGTTTTGTGACTGGTTTGGTGTCCATGTTTCCCTTTTGGTAACCTATAGAGTACCTCGCTCAGTGGGTTAAAATAGTCATGAAAATAGGAGGTGGGGGAGGCTTGAAGGGTGGAGAGGAGAGGCAGGGAGGGGAGCAGAGAAAAATGTAGAGCTCAATAAAAATCAATTTAAAAAAAGGAAATAGACGGTGATAATTTGAAGAAGGATATCAGTGGGAGTGGGAGAAAGTAATATGGATGTATATGATCATATGAAAATGTCAGAGAATGAGTCAATAATAATTATGAAGCCCCAGTATAGATCAATAATAAAAAGAAAGACAATAAAATAGAAAGAAAGCAAAGAGTCACCTCACAATAGATTGTATCTAAATATTAAATAAGCACAACAAAGATGTACAACTTCATAGGCAATCTTACAAGCTCCTCTTCTGCGTCACTCCCTGAGTCCCAAAGAAGAAAGTGGAAAGTTTGATAAAGACATCCCATTTTGGGATGAGTGTCCCAAAGTCTCCCCCTCTTTCTACATTGTCCAGTTGTGGGTCTCTATGTTAGTTCCCATTGACTGCAAGAAGAAACTTCTCTGATGAAGGCTGAGTGAAACACTGATTTAAGTCTCAGTCTGGTGTAGTCACTACCTTTGTCTTTTTAAAAATAACTTACTGAATTCAATCAGTGCTGTCATATGCACAGGTGTGTGAAGCCATACACTGATGTGTGTGTGTGTGTGTGTGTGTGTATTTCAATATGAACAGGACAAGTCTTTTGAAAAACTGAACAGATATCTCAGCAAAGGAGATATTTGAGGACAAATAACTGTAATATAGTCTTAACATCATTTATCATCAGAGAAATGAAATTTAAACAACAATGACACATGGGAAATAGAATCCAATAATAAGCACAACAGCAGCAGCTTACTTACTGGCAAGTAATTCAAGGACTCTTAGTCATTACACGTGAGAATTAGAAAATAGTATGGGGGATAGGGAGCTATCTGGGAGGAAGGCAGTGAAGACAGATACTCCCATTTTTTTTTTGTTCAGGAACAAATAAGGAACTACTGGAGCAGCTGAAATTTTCAGGCTAGCTAGGAAACCAAGGTGGAGCTGAGAAAGTAAATTTGGATAACAGAACAAGTAACTGAAATTCTTTAATTTGAAGATGATGTTGTGATTGAGTTTATATTCAACCAGCTGGAAGTGAAGAATCTATATGAATGGGAACAATGCTAGAGAAGTAGCCAGAGAACTGTTGTCCCTGCTGTTGAGTACAAAAGAAAACATAAGCCAACAGAATAAACAAAACAGGAACAACTTGGGTAAGAAAAAATGGCATCTCCAGAAAGGCAAGGTGAAGATATAAGGAAATTTTGAAAGGCAGCTTGGGGGTGGTCCTACTTACCATAGCAAACAATCTTCCACATCAGTAACAAGAAAGCACAGACCCAAGGGCAGGAGGACAAAAGACCAGAGATCCCAGAATCTTCAGTACAAAAAGAGGCCGCATCTATGAATGAAAAGTTCCTGAACCTGAACACTTGAACACTACCAGAGTCTAAAATCACTCCTCCAGGTTAAAAAACAAAACTACCCAAAAAAATGGTAAGGAAAAGACCAGACCAATATTTCGGTCATATTGCAAATGACGATTACAGATGTTTTCAAAATCATCTTCTTATACTGGACTATAAGACAGATGTTCACATAGATGGTGGCCAAGCCCAAGAAAACAATCAGGTCCTTGAAGGCCAAGACTGATGACTTCCGGACCCCAAACACAGAAGGATTTGGTCTCTGGGGAAAAGGAAAAGGAAAAGGGTTTTCACCACATCCTTGGCCAGAAGTAGCTCTTCATCTTTCTTATCTAGTTCTCAAGATTGCCCAAGACTCCCAAAAGCACATCCACTCTAGTTGGAAAAACAGAGTATCTTCCTCCGCAAATCCTCCAAGGTGAAGTCAGATAATTCCAGCAACTCCACCACCCAAAAACGTGCCATTCCGCAACCCTGCAACAGTCAAATTGAGAAGGGAGAACTTCAGGCATAGTGGCAAAATGTAAAGGTACTGAGTGAAAAGGGTCTCCATCACTAGCACGGAAACCTGGAAAGGGGGAGTTGTTGAAACCGTCAGAAAAAGAAAACAAATGGCTGCTGCAATTCTGTGCAGGAAGCGGAGGCATTAGTACAAACAGAACTAGCAGTCTTTATCTGACTCTTACTTGTCTTCACCCTCAAAAATGAAAAAGCCTGAGAGATCCCACGTGAAGAATGGTGAGATAGACCGGTGGGTGGACACATTCCCTTTCTTTGAGTGCTTCTCTCTCATGAAACCACTGAAGAGACTTCCCTAGTGGTAGAAGCCCCTCCCCACCAGCTGCCAAAAAGCTAACTTCCTCTTCTTCCTCTTCCTCCTTTTGCCCCTCCTCCTCAGAAATGGCACCACCACTATTGTAGTACCAAAAACGTACAAGTAAACTTTTTTTTTTTACTTTGTTTGAGGCAGGGTCTCACTGTGTAGCTCTGGCTATCTGAAAACTAGCTCTGTAGACCAGGCTGACCTCTGACTCATAGAGATCCACCTGCATCTGCCTCCAGAATGCTAGCATAAGAGATGCAGTTGCCACCCTGACCCACCACCCACACCCACTACCCCCACCCACCTCTGACTTCAAGGGAACATTTTTTTAATTTTTATTTCTCTTTTATTCAATGCTATATTTAAAAGTAAATAAATAAACTCTACCTTACATTTCTATTTTTAATTCAACTTATTTATTTTATATCCCTACTATGGCTTCCCCTCTCTCCTCTCCTCTGAGTCTCCCTCCTCTCCATAACCCCAAATTCACTCCTCCTCCTTTTCTGTTCAAAAAGTGCAGGCCTCCCATGGACATCAAGAAAGCATGGTATATCAAGTTGCTGCAGGACTAAGCACTTCCCCTTGTATTAACGCTAGGCAAGGCAACCCAGTATGAGGAATAGGGTCCTAAAAGTCATACAAAGTGGTAAGGACAGCACCCGCTCCCACTGTTAGGACTCCCTCAAGTAGACCAAGGTACACAACTACAACGTATATGTAGAGGGCTAGACCGGTCTCATGTAAACTCTCTGGTTCTCAGCTCAATCTCTCTGAGCCCCTATGAGCTCAGGTTAGTTGATTCTGTGGGTTTTTTTGTGATGTCCTTGACCCCTCTGCCTCCTTAAATCTTTCTTCCCGTTCTTCAATAGGATTCCCTGAGTTCAGTCTAATGTTTAACTCTGTGTCTCTGCATCTGTTTCTACTAGTTGCTGGATGAAGCCTCTCTGATGACTACTGGGCTAGGCACCAATCCCAGCACATCTCATAGGCAGGGCACACTGTAGGCCAAAGGTTATGTGGCTGGGTTGGTGTCCCAGTCCTCCACTGGTAGTCTTGTCTGGTCACAGTAGGTTGCCAGTTCAGGCTACTTGTCCTCTTTTGCTAGGACTCTTAGGGTCATCTGTGTAGATTCCTGGGAGTTTTCCTTGTGCCAGGTTTCTACCTGACCCTGAAATGACTACCTTTCCAATTGGCTCGTTCAGTGCTCTTCCCCCACCCCACCCCACCCCACCCCACCTGTCCCCAGTTCACCTGCAAAGTCTCTTCTATTTTCCCTTCCCAGGGAGCTCCACGCCCCCCAAAGCTCTCCTCTTCTCTCTGAGTCTGTGGATTGTAACTTGGCTATATTTTACTTTACAATTAATAGACACTTATAAGTGAATACATACTATGTTTGTCTTTCTGAGTCTGGGTTACCACCGATGATTTTTTTCTAGTTTCATCAATTTGCCTTCGACTTCATGCTGTCATTGTTTTAACATCTGAGTAATACCCCATTGTGTAAATGCACCATATTTAATTTAACCATTCTTTGGTTGAGGAGCATTTAGGTTGTTTTCAGGTTCTGGTTATTATGAATAGTGCTGCTATGAATATAGTTGAGCAAGTGTTCATATGGTATGATTGTGCATCCCCTGGGTGCTCAAAAGTGGTATTGCTGGATCTTGAGGTAGGTTGATTCCCAATTTTCTGGGAAACCGCCATATTGAATTCCAAAGTGGCTGTACAAGTTTGCATTCCCACCAGCACTGGAGGAGTGTTCCTCTTGCTCTACATCCTTTTCAGCATAAGCTGTGATTTGTGTTTTTGATCTTAGCAATCTTGCCAGATGTAAGATGAAATCATTTTAACTTTCATTTCCCTGATGGCTACTGATGCTGAACATTTCTTCAAGTGTTGTTTTTTTTTTTTTTTTTTTTTGGCCATTTGAGATTCTTCTGTTGAGAATTTGCTGTTTAGATTTGTACTCCATTTTTCAGTTGGATTATTTGTTATTTTGATATCTTGTTTCTTGAGTTCTTTATATATTTTGGAGATCTTTATCTATTTTGGAGATACTCTGATGGGTATGGAGTTGGTGGAGATCTTTTCTATTCTGTACACTGACGTTTTGTCCTATTGACACTGTCTTTTGCCTTACAGAAGCTTTTCAGTTTCACGAGGGCCCATTTATTTATTGTCAGTTTTAGTGTCTGTGCTACTGGTGTTATATTCAGGAAGTTGTCTCCTGTGCCAATGCATTCAAAGTTATTTCCCACTTTCTTTTTTACCATGTTCAATGTACCTGGATTTATGTTGAGGTCTTTGATCCACTTGGAGTTGAGTTTTGTGCAGGGCGATAGCTATGGATTAGTTTGCATTCTTCTAGATGCCAGTACAATTTGTTGAAGATGCTTTCTTTTCTCCATTGTATTATTTTAGCTTCTTTGTAAAAAATCAGGTGTTCATAGGTATGTGAATTGATGTCAGGGTCTTTGATTCAATTCCATTGATCTACCTGTCTGTTTTTATGCCAATATCAACCATGCAGTTTTTGTTACTATAGCTCTGTAGTACAGCTTGAATTCAGGGATGGTGATACCTCCAAAAGTTCTTTTATTGTACAACGTTGTTACAGTTATCCTGGGGTTATGTTTTTCCACGTGAAGTTGAGTATTGGTCTTTCAAGATCTGCAAAGAAGTGTGTTGAGATTTTAATGGGGATTGCATTGAATCTGTAGACTGCTTTTGGAAACATGGCCATTTTTACTATGTTAATCCTACTGATCCATGAGCGTGGGAGATCTTTCCATCTTCTGATATCTTCCTCAATTTCTTTCTTCCTAGACGTGAAATTCTTGTTGCACAGGTCTTTCACTTGCCTAGTTAGAGTTACCTCCAAGATATTTTGTATTATTTGTGGCTATTGAGATAGTTGTTGTTTCACTTATTTCTTTCTTAGCCCATGTATCATTTGTATATAGGAGGGCTACTGATTTTTTTTTTAGTTTATCTTGTATCCAGCCACTTCACTAAAGGTGTTTATCAGCTGTAGGAGCTCCCTCATAGACTTATTGAGGCCGCTTATGTATACACTCATACCCTCTGTGAATAATGATGCTTGACTTCTTGGTTTTAAATTTGTACCCTGTTGCTCTCCCTTTTGTTGCCTTATTACTCTAGCTAGAACTTCAAGTACTATATTGAATAGATATGGAAAGAGCAAGGGAACATTATTAAAAACCCAAAATCATTTTACTATGATAAGGAATGCCCTTTCCCAAAGAATGCTATTTTTGTTTACAAGAAAGCCAAGTAGTTGAACTCAAAAGACTTTTATCCTATCAAGGGAAAAATAATCAGCATTAATGAACAATAGTGATATAGACAATTTTTAAAAGATATCAATTTGTGAGAATAAAATGGATCTCGAGACTACCCTGTCATATAAAGCCACCCCAGGTATTCAGTTACTCTAAGGTGAAGCACTTGAAAGACAAGAAGATAGATCATCTTCCTTTGACAGTATAGCCATGCCAAACTGTGTGTAGGCCCATATTTCTACATGGTATGGCAGCCAGGCTCTGAAGCCATAGGCCTCACCTGAGGTGGCCACGTAGCTCTGCAGACAGGTGTCACTGCCCTAACAAAAGGTCAGGATGTTGTTGCTCCTTTCTTTGTAATTTGGAGGATGCCTGATAGAGATGCTGATTCAAGCCTATGTGACAGCTAGCATACACAGCAGACAGGTAGATGACAGAACACCATTCACCTGGTTACCTAGGAGACAGAATGGTGGTGTATTTCCCACTCGGTTTATGTTTTGGTATAAAAGCTGTTTGGAGAATAAACAAGAGGAATTCTTCAAGATGTGAACTCAGGACTTCATGAGGGACCACTGAGAACTCTCTCCCGACAAAGCCATGTGAGTTGTGTCTTTATTCCTGCACCTCCATGCCGGTCCAGAGATAGTTTATGTTGGGGTCTGGTCGAGAGAAATAATTTATGGTCTGGGATAGCACCGGACCCTGACAGCTGTCAAGTTGTTGAAGTGACTTAACAGGCTTCTTTAACCTTCCAAAATTATTTTGGGTATTAACTACGCCGTTCCTTCCCTTTATACTTTTACTACATTGGACAATGACAGAGTCTGAAATTGGTCTTATGTGTCACTGTCTTAGAATTGCATCCAGAATAATGTCTTCATTAGGATCTTAATGGGAGATAACCATAAAATAGAAATTCTTTGGACAAATAAGTGGAAACATTAGGCTATGTGATGTTAATGTGTATACAATAAATTTACTGTGCTTTAAAACCTTTAATATTAAAAATGAGTGTTGCAATCCAAGGAGATAAAGTTTGCTGTTTTTCCTGGTTATTATGACTGGAATATATAACAAGTATTCTATACACCACCATTTGGGAAGCATTGTCTTAAACATTTACCTTTGAAAAGCCTCAGTAATAATGGAAGTTTACTTTGGTAAAATAACACATTAACTGTTAGTGTACACTATCACATTTGGTGGAAAACACATTCCTAAATGAACAGAACATCAGAAATATGCATTATTCAAGGAGCTCACAGTTTATTGGTAAGATTTTTTTTAAAGGAATGAACTCTACAGTTTACTATTGTAAGGGCTTAAATATTGGTATAAGATCATGCTATCTTGAACACGGGTGGTAGGGTGAAAATTAAAGGAAATGGCTATGCTTAGGAAATAGTATAGAGGAAGATCAATATTACTTTATAGTAGATTAGGGCATGACACTACAGTGCTTGATTTTGTAAGTATATGAATGGGACTCTTCTCCCGTGAGAGAAAATGAGGGAAAGGAACAGATTGTGGGAAGGCAATGAGTTTAGCCTGTGGGGTTTCTAAAGAGAGCTATTATCAGGATCACCCTATTTGACTGTTATTTAGTTTTTCTGCTCTGCTACATTGTAAAATAAGAAAACAGTTCATGTAAAGGATGTCACATTAATGATTCTGTCTAAATCATTTATCCTCTCACTTATTCCAATAGCAGCTTAATTGATTAGCACAAATGCCAGACATAGCCTATAGCAGTAAGAAATTAATAGACAGAAAGCAGTAATTCAGAAAACTAGGTTATCTTAAAAGTAGCCATAGGAGATTATCATATTAATGGTTTAAGCTAATTAACATTGGTAATATTTCTAATAAATAAGTGAAGATATAACACAGTGTATGGCCTTTAAATTGCTATTTATGCCATCAGTCAACATTTCTGTATATTCTGTATGGTGCTATTTCAATACTGAGTTCTGAAAAGATGAAGCTTTTGCAGTTCATGATGCTACATTTTTCAGACTTTACATGTGGATGGGTGTTTCAGACATATGAAATGTAAGGAAAGCAAGTTGTTAGACGTTTTGTGCTGGAAAGCCAGATTACACACATTTGGGGAACAATGGTAAAAGCCTTCCATTCTAATTGAGGGGTGACCAAAAAAACTGATACTTGAACTCATCCTCACAAAATAGAAAATATATAAGTGAGCAAAGGGTGAGATAAATGCAAGAAAATTTTCCCCCAAAACCCACGTGATTGTGAAACAGATATTTGAAATGTATCCCGAAGGTAGTATGAAGCATTTTAAGAATGTTAAGCAGAGGAGTCAGGATTATGATTTTCAAATGTAACTTCAACTAATTGGCATGGAGGACAGAGGCAATTAATTAAAAGCTCCCAAAGGGGTTCAAATGTCATAGAGTGGAGTAGTATCAATAGGGATAAGAAAGAGATGGGTCAAGTAGATGTCAAAAAGGTAGAATCTAAGGACTTAGTAACTTTATGCATAAATGATAAAACTAGGGGCTAGGGGCTAGAGAGATGGCTCAGCAGTTAAGGGTGCTCTTCCAAAGGGCCTGATCATAATCCAAAGCACCCATATGGAGGCACACAACTGGCAATAACTCCAGTTCTGGGGGGATCTTACACCCTCTC